>JAGDQP010019129.1:20777-35354 GCA_022664845.1 Lepisma saccharinum
TACACGATCAATTTGACATGTCCCCAGAGAGGGAGAGGTCAGGAGAGCGGGGTGGCCAGGCAATCGGGCCAGAGCATCCAATCTACTTGTGGGAGCGTTTCACATCAAGGACTGTACATGCCTCTCGGGTGAAATTGGCAGATATGCCTCATCGTGCATGTACCACATGGTCTTCCTCATCCCAAATGGTTTATCCTTAATCAACATAAAAAAGGGAAATCGTTTTCGAGGAATTGGATGTACAACTGTCAAGTTAGCAGTGGTGGCAGTACAAACGGTCCGATCATTTGGTCGCCGATGATACCCGCCCACACATTCAGGAAACACATGTTGCTACTGGGCCATCACCGTGGCATGCAAATTTTCCTCTGACCATACGTGTTGGCGTTTGAACCTGTCCTGTAGTGATATGGAGCACCACTATTAAGTGGGATGCATTAGCCGCTGAGCACAATTTTGTTGTTACCTTCTGCATCGTGTAGTCCCTCGGATGTACGAAAAATGTACTTTTTCATTATTTATATCTTCAGAGCCATCTAGTGGGTAAACTATCAACTTTTGACGTAGGTTTCATATTAGCATATTTCGTCTATATGACACACAGAATCACCTCCCGCAATACTTCCCACTTATTCTGGGGCACCCTGTACATATAGCTTTTCCAATTAACCCATGTATCTTTACGCAGCAAAAAAAAAGTAAAAGAACAATATTATTGTTTCAGAAATGGAATAGACCCATTTCTATTCGTGTATAAAGTAAGAAAACATAATGTAATTCTTTATTATAAACTACCAGTACATCATGATGTATTTCCCTTCCACTTAAATGTTAAAAGTAACCAAGAGTGTCCAATCAAATAATTTGCAGGAATCTTCTCTATAATAATAAAATATTGTACTTTTAAATTTTCCTTTCCTTGTCTCTTTTCTTCCACCTTTATCATTCTCTTCATCCAGCATTTGACTCGCACTTAATCTACTTTCTCATAGATCACGAATTCCAGCTCTTAGACTACATTTAGGAGTCTTCAAAATTTCATCCGTGGAATTTAGAAGTCCTAATAGTAGCTTTGCATAAAACAAGACAGAAACCAAACTGTAAAGAAAGCATGACTACTTTTATTGCCACGTATTTAAATGCCATCCCCACCGAATATCCTATCGTTGTATATAAAAAAAAAACTTTTAAATATTGGATAAATTTTTAATGTTCGCTACCTAGCCAAACCTGTCTCCTTCAGAGCACCGCTTCCTGTCTTCCTGCTCTGAAATGTCTGCTGGAACTTCAGTTTTGGAATGACCTGGAGGACCTGTAACGATTTCTCCATTTTCCTCTACGCTCTGGAATATGCCACCGTTGGGGATTGATTTCAACTTAGGGAAGTGGAAGTAGTCGGCTGGTGCCACATCAGGGGAGTAGGCCGGTTTTGTGACAAAAGGTGTCTCCAAAAACTCCTGAACAACGAGTGACGAATAGGATTGTGCATTATCGTGATGCACCTTCGAAGACTTCTTCTGCCACATTTCTGGCCTCGTGTGCAGCACGTTTTTCCGGGATCGTTGCATGACTTTTACGTAGAATGTTACATTGATTGTGGAACCACGTTGCACAAACTAACTCCGAATGAACGATCCCCTGCCAGTCAAAGACGACGATTAATATAATTTTAGCATTGGATTTACTCATTCGTTGTTTTCTGAACGGTGATGAGGATTATCCAATCTACCGTGATGATTGGATCTTCGTTTCCATATCAGTGATCACAAGGTTTAGGAAATTTGAGTCAGCATTCGCTTGGCGTAACAATTCCGTAGGTTCTGACATGGTCCTCCTTTTGTTCGGCTGTTAACAGACGTGGCATAGCGGTCACACGTCGCATCTGCGGCTTTACCGTCAAAATCATGTAACACGAACTTTATTGATGCCTAGTGCAGTTCAGCAGCTAACGTACTGTTATGTCGTCGGCAATTCCAAACCTGCTATGTGCATTTTTATATCTTTTTCAGGAGAAACAAAAAACAGTATCCTCGTAACATTTTTCAGTTTTTAAAAGTAATGTTATAATTAATATTTGATTCTGCAAGTAACATGATATCTACTCAAGTCATAATAAATTAGTTTTAAAAAGAAAGCCAAAAAAATATAATTAATTTCTGGCCGAAAATGACACATAGCAGGTTTTGAATTGCCGCCTTTATTATGACGGTTAGACGGATGACTTCTCCCACCTTTTCCACGTGATCGATGTTGGTAGATGGGAACGACAGTCCGGATTTCACGTCCTCGGTAGAGGTTCGACCCGATTTGAAACGTCTGTACCATTTGTAACATTGTGTTTGAGTCAAACATTTCAACTACCTATAGTCATCATCCAACATGTGAAAATTTTGTGCAATTTGACATAGAATTTCACAGATACTCGATTTTCAGTACGTTTTCATCAATAATAGTTGAGACAGATGAGCATGTAGAAGCCCGAATTTATTTATTTATTTATGCACATCTTTATGGTTTCAATATGGAATACCGTTTTCTCCTGCCTTGGAAGTCCACGGCTAAAGTTTTGAGTATTGTTCTAGTTTCGATAACTATTTTCTGTTAATGTTGCTTCTTTGAACCAAAAGGGTTGCAGTTCATATAGGCATACCAAGATGCCACATTTCTTGCGATAGAGTACGATATACATTTAAACTGTTCATATGAAACAGCACGACAGCAACTCTTATTGGTTTCAGAAATTATTTTAGCACGGATTGTTTTATTGGCTGGCCCTTTGTTTCCAAATCACAATCTTCGTTGTTTCTACTTGTTGTTGACGGCGTAGTTCTGTTGTGTACTGTGTAATGCAGTTTGTCTATTTTGATTGCATTCAACAATTTACACTGTCCACAATTACTTACTTCTTGCTCTAGTCGTGGACTCGTGAATCCCTGCTCATAAATAAACGTATATCCTTGCTGGTAGAGATCATTCTACCTTCCGACTACAAACAAAACATTTACTGGTCTCAAAAACAAACAACGTTTCCTTTCTATATCTCAGAGAGGAACAAGTAACTAAATGAACAATGAAAATGGTGCCGGCTAGACTAGAGCAAAATGCAGTGTCATCCAACAATAGTGTTAATCAATGAATATCGAAGGATGAGTATTCTACAATTGGTCTACGCCCAGATCAAAACACTATAAATCTCATAATTTATGTAGTTCGCGACACTGTATTGAAATGATAGTTGTCGTCTCTTATTAAAACAAGGGAATCTTTTTCTTTGAATTATGCTCGCAAATTCATACACCAATTGCCATGATAATAAAATGATAATAAATAAAAAAAAAAACATGAAGTAGATAGTTATTTTTAAATATGGTTACTACGGATTGTGCCGAACTGCAAAGCAAATTTTATGTCCCTATTTAATCCCAATATTATTATTAGTTCAAAATTTTCAATCTATGCTTGTTGAGAGAAATGTGTGTCAGGATTATGAAGGAACACGCTACGGGCAAAAGGTCTTCCAAGACGGGCGCCTACACCTTGGCTACAGGCCTGTGAGGGCACCATGCCACCTCAGTTCTACAGTTAATGGTATTGGCAATATCAAGCTCTAGAGTTCATTCTCCCACGCTTTCGGCAGCCTCTAGCGCTGAAAAGAAACATTTGTGCACCTTCGATGGTTTATGCTCTTCTTCTTATTTTCATGTCAGGAATGTCGGGAGGTGGTTTTGTCGGGTTTGTTTCGTAACACTTTGTATAGCTCCATTAGGCTATTGTTTTAAACAAATTAAACATAACAAATTAAAAGGTTTTAATCGTGTGTTATAACAAAACGTATAGGAAAAAAAGTTTTAACCAAAAAAAAAATTATTTTTTTTAGAAAACGTGTTTTTTTCAACCCTGCTTTAAACATGATGCTTTATTATTTGTTGCATTTTAACGAAAACCTTTTCTTCTACTTTTTTGTATCTTTAATGCAAATTTTCTGCTTTCGTCTTTATGTAATTTAACCCCTTCCTTATATGCCACCCACACAACTCATGTGTTGTGTGTGTTGCATAAGCGCATGATGCTACTGTTGATTCTGATTAATAGATCCATGTTCTTATTTAGAAGTGTGGAATTTCTCGGTTATTTTTATCTTTTTGTATGCGTATTATAAAAATGACTACAGCACAATCACCATGAAAACGTCGTCTACAATACGCAGGCAGTTTCATCTAAATCAGTGCAAGTACTCAAAAGTTATGGAGGAGCAAACATGAACAAAAATATACACGAATTTCTTTTACTTTCTAAAGTGGATTAAAAATATTACATATTTCGCCTTTCCTTAAAATTCACTTCATTTTATTAAAATTCGCTTATCTTTGTTAAAATTACTTACTATTTTAATAATCACTTAATTTTGTTAAAATTCACTTGATTTCGTACATAATAAATATATTTATATATACAATATTTGTGGACAGTTTGTCATAAGTTTCTGAAGGTAAATTTTTGTACACTTCTCAGCACTTTGCACTCAGGACTTACCGATAACATCTCTCAGTAAACATTTTCTTATAGGTGCTGCAGCGTATTCCAAAGCCATTCCTGTAATTTCTTTCTTCTCATTTGTGGCAAAGAGCCTTTACTAATGTTTCTAACACTGGTAGCACTATCGAAGTAAATTTCATATGACACAGCTGCCAATGCCTTGAAACTCTGTTAGCAGTTTTCTTTTATTCCTGCTTGAATTTACCTGCATGTACCGCTTAAGTCCATCACGCGCTGAACACAACTTTCGCTAGATGTACAGAGAAAGTAACGGGTAAGGCTTAAAATTTTGGGAATCGCGACGCTATTTATCTGCTGGTACTGAGGGAAACTTTAGTCACGACATCTACGTAGCTTAGGCAGCATTGAAACCTCTTCAGTTTTCGCCATTAGTCCATGGCCTTCGCTATAGTTGTTTACATATATATCGGACAGAATCTTATGATTAAGTAACGTCAGATTTATGCCAGTTTTGTAGATTAGACTTGTTTTCTCCAGTCGAACTCAAATATTTGAAATAAAGTTACGAATAACTTTAGTAACTTTTTAAGCGTTTTTGTGCTTCTGTAATCTGTTTTTAGCAGTGTTTATTTTTTTATGACTATTTTTCTCAGTTCCTTTTTATTTCAACACTTTGAAATGTGTTTATAAATCAATATTTAATAAATCCTATGAGAGAGAGAGAGAAAAAAAAGGACATGCAAAATCCAACGAAGCAACTGTTGAATTCCCAAGCCGTATATTAAAATAGATAATCTCTTGTTTGCATTATAACTCATTCTGCTACACTCATTCGAGTAATTCGTAACAACAAAATATATGACAAGCGTGAATATTTCAGATTCCTCTTTGTCATTCTGAGGTTTGTTTGTGTTTGTCTCCCTCAATATTAAAATTTGCTATAGGTAATGTTCGTCCTTGTGACATGGTGTGTACTACGACCAGCGAAACCATGGCTGCATCAGTTGTTATTGTAGATGTAGGCTATGCCCACAGGTCGATATTTGAGTCATCTGCCACGACAGTGCCAATATATCGACCACACGTGACTAAGCTGTGAGTGGTAAAAAGAAAAGCAGCTCTCTTGTTCCACCTGCAGTTAAATTCCTTTTTTTTTTTTTTTTTTTTACATAGATTTCCATTTGTGTGTGTGTTTTGTATGCATTCGTTAGAGGGAAGGGGATGTGTGTATGGTACGTACGAGTTGTGTGAATCACAGTTTAGTACCAAGAACAGATGAATTCTCCTCAAATCTATTTGACATTTATGACGTTTGCAGATAAGTTACGCTACCGGACGACATGAAGAGTAGTTTAGAATAAAAGCAGAATGCGTTCCATTTTGTGGTGGGTAGGTTTTGCATCCTAGTAAATACTGTATGACCAGCTGATAAAGTTACCAATTCCTATGAAGGGAGGACAATAGTTGCAACTTGGATTTTGTGTTATATTGTATAATAGAATTTTAACTTATCCACTAGTATTATTTTCATCACTTTGTGTGTAGACTACGTTCTTCATGTGAGATTATTATTCTAAGGAGCTGAGTTGCAACTCATCTTAGGGATTCTTAATTAAAAACTGAAGATATCTCACGTAGGGTAAGAGGAAGAAACTGACAATTGACAGAGAATGGAGGATACGGATATGTTGGAGATAAACGCACTGCGAGTTTCCCACTAGACTATCTTTTTTTAATCATATCTGAGGTATTTGGGTTTGATTTTCAAGCTGAAAATTTTTAATTTCAAAATCCAGGACGGCAGCAGACCAGAACACCTTCATTTTAAAAAGTGTACTGTTCGACAGCAAACGCTCGAAAGTTTATTGTTTTAGGGTTTATCTATTATTTAAAGATCGATAATCCCTGCTATTAGAAGCAAGGTAGCCTTGATGTGCTATTCAATAATTATGTTTCGTTACTCCAAAACAAGTCATCCAAATTTGGCGAGTCACTTTGTATTAGAAAGTCAATCCATTATACACTCTGACTGCTTACATGTTTTAACCGCTTGCAAAGTTTGCTTATTTTCAGGGCAACTTTGCTTTTTATAGCTGGAATTAGGTTGTGTTACTACGTAAACAACAGTTATTTTTACTTTTCAACGCAATTTTCAAAGCAATTTTACTTGGAAAATTCTTGTCAAATATACCGTTATGTGCTTTATTGTTTTTTCTTATTGATAAGTTTTACACTGGAGTTTACTTACCTCTCAAATTTGCTCTACAGATTCAGATAAGATTAAGTAAGCCTTGTAGTCTCTGGTTGTGAGTCTGGTTAGTGATGATATGATTACCGTTGTAGTATGGAAACACATTGAATAATTCAAGCGAGGTGCCAGATGAATTATTAAGAAGTATGTCTCACAAGTAACACTTCGCTCCTTTGAATTCGGAATGGCGGAATTCGACTCATATCTTGAAAGAGCCAGTCCTAATAAAGATGCATATGGATTTCCAGCGTCAGTCAGCAAATGGTTCGAGAGTTATAGGACTGTAAAGTTAACATAGGAATCCGTAGGACATACCAACAATTCTAGACATATCCTTGACGTCTCTTTCTGCTAACCTTATGTAATATACTACATAGAAACCATACTATATATAAAGCACGATAGGCAAGTGGAAGATAGCATTCAAACAGACAACAAGACTGAATTTGGTTTAAATCAGAGGATTGTTTTTGAAGGCACGTTGGAAGTATTTACAGCGAATAATCGATGCGCAGATCGAGAAACAGAGCATGAGAAGCACAGAAAGTTTACTCACAGTGTGCACACTTAACAAAAGCTAATTTATTACACTTGGAACACGTGTCACTGTCGATTGAGTCAAAACAGTAATCGTGAGGAAATCCACATTCCCGGTGCTTCGTCCAAGTAACCAGCTTTCATAAAGCGTACGTAATCAAGTTCCTGAACCTGGGAGCGCTGAACTGATTACCAGTGTGTCAGTTACGTAGCAGATGAATGACTTGTAGTGCCTGAAGAACTGCACATCCAATGGTTGAATATTTCCTGTACATACTCAGAAATCAACATCTTCTTGAAATCAACATCTGCGGGTTTGACGATATCAAAGGAGTTAGTCCCGAAATATCTTCTGCTCTATTCCAGTTATTGCCTATATTCAGGTTAGCAGTAAGAGACGTCAAGGAAATGTCTATGGATTCCTATGTTAACTTTACAGACCCATAACTCCCGAACCCATTGCTGACTGACGCTGGGAATCCATTTGCATCTTAATTAGGACTTGCTCTTTCAGGATATGTGTCGCATTCCGCCATTCCGGATTCAAAGGAGCGCAGAGTTACTTGGCAGACGTTACATTACATTAGACATATGCTTCAAATTTGTAAGAGTTCTTGGTACCAAAGATTGTGCATTGTACTGTATTTGCAAATTTAAACACTAAATCTGCATATATATTTTGTGTGCGCTAGAATTTGATACCAAGACTCCGAACCCCAATCATAAAAAATAGTATTCTACATGGTTCTAAAATACTAGAATACTGACCCTCATTAGCAACGACGTAAATGGTGTCATCATGGATAAGCTGTTCCAAGTTAGCTGAACCATACTTGATCCTTTGCTAACAGCTAGTGCAGCGCTAGAATACCATTGATTGGACGCATGGAATCAGAACTAACTGTATTTTTTCTGTATGCAACTACTTAAGTACTCGAAAAATATTAAACATAACATCCTAGGCCAGTGGTTCCCAAACTATGGGTCGCGAGCGACCGGTTATGTCTAAAAATGTATTAATAATTTTGTCTACTGTAAAAATATAACGACCACATGCTACTACTTTAAAGAAAAAATCATGAAAAAATATAAATAAACTACGTGAAAATCCAAAGTT
Organism: Lepisma saccharinum; assembly: GCA_022664845.1. NCBI lineage: Eukaryota > Metazoa > Arthropoda > Insecta > Zygentoma > Lepismatidae > Lepisma > Lepisma saccharinum. Next base: position 29,180 of record JAGDQP010019129.1, read on the forward strand.
GTTTTATACAGTCAATTGATATTATAACTAGAAATCATTTTGATGAGAATCATGCAAAAAGTAAAATGACGTCAGCTGAAGAAGACCCATTAATTGAGTTAACATGTGACTCATCTTTGATAACAGTTTTCAATAAATAAATAAACTTAATCCTATTCTAGATTAATGTATGAGGAGAATAACCAAAAATATCAAAACTTGCATTGAGACGGCTGATGGGGTGTAATATAACTTATTTGTGTGAACCTGCCTTTTCAAGTTTGGTGTTTTTGACGAGCAAATACAGAAACAGACTTTGTACAGAGAGTGATTTGAGGCTAAAATTAACAAACTTCAACCCTGAAATAGACTGTCTCATTTGTGCAAAACAGTCATTAAGCGCAATTGTACGTAAGCTTGTCTTAAAACTTATTAAACTTGTCTACCTTTTGACAGTGATTCTTTTGTATTTAAAACACATTTAAGTAAATACACATGGTATTTACTCATTATTCATTAATATATGTAAGCTTAATGATTTATTAAACCTAATGTATATTTCAGTTTTAAACCGTTTCATTCAAGTTTAAAAATGTTACTTCTTTGGAATACATCCAATATTTAGCTGTTTGAATGAGTAAAGTTATGTATATGTAATGTGTCTGTGTATGTGTATGTGTGTCTATGTACGTTTGAATTTATATGTATGTATGTGATATGTGTGTATGCATGTGTCTATGGGTATGTATGTATGTATGTGTGTATTTTTTTATACACGAACGATGTAATATTTATGGAATTTATTGATGATTTATCTAATGTATGAATGTTGAAATATTTCTTATATGTTTCTCTTTGGTATGAATTATTTTAGGTCTATAGGTGTATTAGATTAGAGATTCAAATTTGTATTTTTTGTGTAGCTGTTTTTTTTATTATTTTTTGTCTTTTTGTATTTTTTTCTTTATATATTGTATACTATAATTGTACCTGTGTAAACCTTCATTAAGTGGAGAATGAATTTATCTGTAGAGTGTAAATAATAAATAAATAAATAACGCTTTTTTCTTAAGAACTAAAAGAAATATTTGTTCTATGAGTATTCCATTTTCACATTAGGATTATCTATAATATTATTTTCGTATATATGCTTTGAAGTAGGCGGGTAAGTCAACGAAACAGTGGTGTGGGAAGATACATGACCAAAAAGTTGAGTAAATTAATAAAATATTGAACATTAACGTAAATGCATTACAATTTTGACACATTCTTCTAAAGGTGCTGAAATTCAAGTACGAAAATCAAATGTGACATGGAAGAATGAAATCTAGATAATTAACGCCAACTAAAATATTACTTGAATTGCGCTTGCGAATCTTAAATATGATTTCATTCTTCTCTCTTTGTAATGTTGATATGAACCCACTTTATATTTTCTTTACTCTTTAGTATGAAATTACCCTATGAAACAAAGAAGCTGAAAAATACAATTATTGCATCCCCCGATCTAATTTATTCTCCATGTAATCAACGTCAAAACAATTCATTTCCTCTTTCAGGAAATATATCAATAATGTGGTAAAAGAATTAATCGAGAAGGGCTATCGTGTAAGGGACTGAAATGGGCAATTTTTGATTTAGTTACTACCACATGCTTTATAGTAATAATTACATTTCCACAAACCATAAAACACTGATTCCGTCGATTATGTACTGTCTCTTCCAGCACAAGCTGTCGGAACAGACTAATTATTCATTTTCAAATTGAAATCTCTCGTGCTGGGATAGAAACTGTCAGTTTATGTAAGTGAGTCTGTGATGTGTGTGTGTTTTTATGAAAAACATTAGTAAATATAAATCTGTATGTATTTTACGTATTTCAACATTAAAATTTGATCCTATAAGAATAGAAATAAATAAAAGTATTACTTGATTAAGTAACTCAATAATTAGTCAAAGAATACGTTGTATTCACATTTTGCATCTAATATAGTAATATTACAGTACGTGAGTTATTTTTTCATTCTTTCCTTGTAAAGAAATACATTAAATCAACTCTGAGATCTATTACCTTCGATACTCAGTCCTGTTGTCAATCCCCGACTGGAGTATAGTTAATTTTATTTTAGAGAAGAAATCTATGCTAAGGTTACTTAGCAAATTCTGCCTCGGTCTTTGAATTTTCAATGGAGGTTGCATTGCGTTGGATTTAGGTGGAAGACGTAATATTCACCCTGTATTAATTAGCTACTAACCAGGGTTACTATTGGTGTAATAGCTGATTTGATGTATGATTTGCTTTTTATTAAAAGAAATGCTACTTTAATTAATTACCACACGTTTAAGGAGTTTTATTTTTGTTGACACATAATCGTTTATGCAGAGAGCTGAGAAGTGTAGTTACATTAATATACGGTTACTAATTTAAGATAATTTACAAAAAAAATTAACAAGTAATATTAATAAAAATAAATATGAACATTTAAAAATATATTTTAAAAAATTAACAGCCCGGATGGGACTCGAACCAGCGACCTTTCACTAAGGAAGCCCAGGTCTTACCCCCACCCCCACCCCGGTCCGGAAGGTCATTTTATAAATTGTGCCTGTCATTGAGTCTACAGTGGAGGCTCCATTGCTTTGGATTTAGGTGTAAGACGTAATATTCAACCTGTTTTAATTAGCTGCTACTCATGGCTACTATTGGTGTATTAGCTGATTTTATGTATGATTTGGTTTAGATTAATATAAATGCCGCTTTAGTTAATGACCGCACGTCTATGGAATTTTATTTTGTGAGCATATAATCGTTTATGTAGAGTGCTGAGAAGTGTAGATACATTAATGCACGCTTACTAATTTAAGATAAAATATGAAAATATGCAAAACGCATTTATTAATAATAATAAATATAAAGATATAAAAATATATTTTAAAAGGAGTATTGACCTGGACGGGACTCGAACTCGTGCCCTCTCAATTAAGAAGTCGATGTCTTAACCACTTTTTAAAAATTATTTATTCTATAGAAAACAAAATAATACATAACCATTTACAAATCTCTCCAAAAGATGTAGGCCTACTGATACAAATATAACCACTTTATTAATATACTGCCTTATCATAATTAGCATAGTTATTGTTAGGGGTGTTCGGTATTGAGATTTTCATACCGACTTTCGGTATGTTTTGGATATCGACAATTATCGATATACCGAAATACCGACCGATAACAATATACCAAAATACCAAACAATATCAAAATATCGAAAAACAATGATATTGAGCAATATGGAAGTAGGAAGAGGGGCCTTTGAACGCGTTGTTTGGCGTATTTCATTTTGGTTCCTCACACTCAGAGAATTTGTTCAGAGAGAGAAATAACATATGTAAAACTTCTTGGTAAACTTTATATATACATATGGGCCAGTCTAGTAACTTTTGACTTCGGTCCGTCACGATTCGCCCTTTAGTTGTTAAAATCCACACCCATGTCCCTACCGGTACTCGAACCCGAGACCTTCAAGTCAATGGCCTACCGCCGCAGACCGTTCGGCCACCCGGCCGGCTAAATAACACACGCATTAGAAAATACACAGCTCGCGAAGAAAATTACGTACTTCATTGTCACCTTAAAGCAAGGACAGGAACTGGGTGGTTATCGTTCAAAAGGTGCCCCTAGGAGGCAGATTTGAACATGGCTGGGACAGCTTTGAACACATCCTTAATTTAATTACAAGATCATTTAATTTCTTAGTAAATGCTTCTAGATACAAATGCAGAAGCAAAAGAAAGTAAACTAAAGTTTTACTAGCCATACAAAAAGAATATAAACTACGCAGTTGTTAATAAACTTTGAACTTACTTGCTTGCTTGTTTCTTTTTTTGGGTTATGAGGATTGCATAATCATTAGGCCTGCATAAACTTTGAACTCGTACAAATTTTGTTAAAAATGTTACATATAGCCTAATTGAAATGCTTTTAAACTGTTGATATGTTGCAAACTAATTTTTCTTCTCAACAGTAAGTTTTAGCTGTAGGGACATATAAGCTGATACCGTGTTCAAATCTACCCCACTCTTTTTGTTCAAAGCTATCCCAGTACGATCAATTGCACGCATTTTGTTATTATGGAAGAAGGAGAAAGGTTATCAGAAAGCAACGAGGACAATTTAATGCTTGAAAGAGTATAGATACTTCGTAAGTTAACATGGAAAGATATGCTACAGCTCGCTTCTCTTCAGAAGCTTACAATCTCTGAGATGAAAAGCTTTGTTAAACTTTATTTTTATATGGGCCAGTTTAGTAACTTTAGACTTTGACCCGTCACGATTTGCCTTTAGCTGTTAAAATCCACACCCATGCCCCTTCCGGGACTCGAACTCGGGACCTTCGAGCCGATGGCCTACCCCCGCGACCGCTCTCTATCTTTGAGAACTTTTACTTTGGTACCCACAAATTACATCAAGTGCCATACTTCGCGAGGTAAAGTACACAAATGGTGAAAACAAATGACAGCTGTTTGCAGGATATTTGCAATTTATAAATGTTGGACAAAAAAATTCGTTTCACAAATTAAAAGTTGTCTCCACTGTTCTAAGGTGCCCCCGTTCAAATGGGTCCCGTCCCACTACTCATGGACTTAGGGGGTTGGCCTGTACCCCCACCTCGAAATTCCGGTTAATAGGCAAAAAATAATATAATTTTAGGCGTAATTATCTATATTTAGGGTTGTAATTCCTTTTCCACAAGAACCTTGTGTTTGGTAAACCTTGAAATTAATACAGAAAAATTGACAACTACCCGGTCGGCAGCAAATGGGTGCAAATGTCAGTCTTTTAACCTTGCAAGTGTAATAGTTTAGTGGATATTTTGTATGATAATAATAAGATAGTGTATACACGAGATAAGCAATGAAATATTGGCGATCTCAAATAAGAAAAGAAGAAAAATAAGATTGATATGAGATAGAATAAGTTGATTATTCATATTTCAGAATACTATACTGATAATAAACATTAACGCACAGACTCATTTCGAAATCAAGAAAAAGCACGCATCTTGATAAATTATTGTGCTGTAATCAGGTATTTCGAATTTAATTCTTTAAGACCTTTAGACAACTCAGGCTCAGACCATATTGATGATAATGGAAAGATTGGTGGAATGAAGAAAGTGGGAGGAAACGGGAGAACCCCAAGAAAACCCACGCACACATTATTTGTTCTCCACAAAGCTCACATGGTACGAGGAGAGTTTGAACCGACGAACCCAAGCACCAGAGGTGAGCGCTTTAACTATTGAGCCACCGCGATCCGCTCTAATCAGGTACTGTTTGGCCTTTCCTAATAATGAAAACACAGTTGCTGTAGCTCTGCCGACTTCACATGGAGTCAATTAACAAAGTCAATAATGCAACGGCAATTTTGACGATGGGATAAAAAAGCCAGCAGCAAAATGCATTTCAACAACATTTTGATGTAATTCGAAAACTGCTGACAGTGAGTACGGATGGCCAGATCCGGATCCAAAAGGAACCGGATATTCGAAATTCGGAACTCCGTCGTTTAGGATATCCGGTCCAATAGATTTGTCCGATTTGGGTCGCAGATTCAAAGGTCCAGAATTCGGATTTCGTTATTATGATGCATCTGAAAATGCGATGGTAAATTATGAAAGGCCCTGGCAAATACCTTCCCCATCCCTTGCCTACCTCATGCCGGCCCGAGCCAAAGAAAGAAAGGAGAGAGAGAGAACTGCATTTTTGAATGTTATTTATGACCTTTAGACATCTAATGCTCAGGCCAGGATAGGGGAGGGGAAAGGATTCGGAAATGTATGTTGAAGGTGCCACCCCGGCATTTGCCTTGTGTGAAACCTCAGTCAGGATGGTCTAACCCTGGGATCGAACTCACAACCTCTCCCGAACCCAACACCAACGCTCTACTACTGAGTAACAGAGTCTCGGTGAGAGAGAGAGAGAGAGAGAGACAGCTCTTTGTCTCTCTCTTTCCCTTCCCTTCTTCTTCCTTCTCTTCCGGAGAGGGAGAGAGACTGAGAGAGAGGAAAGAGAAGATAGGAAGAGAGAGAAAGGGAAAGAGAGAGCATTGGGAAGGTATGTGGTAGGCAGAGCATTGGGAAGGTATTGGCCAGGGCTTTCCATAATTTACTATAAATAAAGCCAATTTAATTCAA
>JAGDQP010019130.1:0-35352 GCA_022664845.1 Lepisma saccharinum
CATAATGATAGTATGAAAAATTCGTATATGGGTCTCGCAATGGTAAAAGAGTAAAGGGGATTCACATTGACTATTGCATGAATAGGGAGGGTAAAAAATTGGATTTTCTAAAATCGAAGTAAATAGCGTTGATAACGATAATTTCTAAGTCTAATATACGCTTTTACATATAATTATACATAATAATCAATGGTGGGTCCCACAAACATACAGCCTGTCAAGGATTCCATAATGGTAGACGGATGTAAATATATATATATATATATATATATATATATATATATATACTCGCTTTATTTCGCTGGGAGCGCTGCTCCCCAGACCCCCGTAGGGAGTTTGCTCCCAACTTAAGTGTTTTTGAGAGAATGCGTCTCCTTTATCTTTACCAAAATCTCCCAGCAGCACTACACCACCATGGTGTCCATCTGTACCCACCCACGGGGGGCTGCTCCCCCAAAGGGAAGGTTTGCCCCATTTATTGTCACCTACTCTTGTTCATACACATTCAGAGAAAATTTCGTTTCTTTACCAATTGGGTTTTTGGGGCGGCCATTTTGGATCAAAATTGACGACTTTTTGAAAGTTTTCTTATATTGTCGTGACCTACTTGTGATGGTACATATTCACGTAAAATTTCATTTATCCAGATCAAACGATAAGTTAATTATTTTACACTGTTTCTTTGGACTTAGTTTAATCCTTACTTCTTTAACAAAATCAATTAAGCGTGTTCGACTTAAAGAGATTGCAATACCTGTCTATTTGCCTAAACTTTTAAGCTACAAAAGATCATAGATATACCCGCAAGTTGCCCTGTATAATTCTTCATTCGAAGAAAACTAATTTGCATTTATTACTAGTTAGCACACCAGTGTGAACGCCACTGAATAAGGAAAGATATAGGGTTGATCCTGTCTGTTTGTCTGCCCCCCCTAGACCTCAGCAACTACAAGTGCGACAGAGTTGAGCCATACCTAGTTGGATTCGTCACGATCTCAAACGGTGGGGAAAATTATGACTTTGGCTCTAAAAATGACAGGTACGTTTCATTTACTTTCATTTTTTCGGTCATATTTTCTATGTATTTTCGCATGGTGTGTTTGCCCGCCATATATCTCAGTAACTGCAAGTCACACAGAGATGAATGACACATCGTTGGATTCGTCATCGTCTGAAAAGGTGGGAAAATTATCATGAAGAACGGCAGCTCTTTGAGTGACGCTGACAAACGAGTCTGTTAGCTGCACTTAAATGTATACAGCTAGTTTAGGATCTAGTGAATTATAAGATCGATTTTGATGCTTGAACTGGCATTTGAAAGCTCTTTGCCATACGAAGATACAGAAAAAAATTAGGTTGGTAGGGTCTCCCTGGGAGGTGTGATTTTTTTTCAAAATTTAACATTTCTGACAATAGCACTGACTCCAGACCAATTAGGTGGCCAAAACTTGCGGAATATTAATCTACACTTCAATACCTTTAATACGGTGTATAGCACGTTACGATCGCTGAAGGAGTTCAAAAGTTAGGACCTTTAAAGCCGAATCACAAAATTTTCACAAATGATCGAAAAGTTTGTATGTCATTCTGTTTGTCTCTTTGTTTTAGCCCCAAATGGTTGGTAGCTTGGGCACCAAGGGGTTTTGGGGGTCAATTTCGGGGCCCAACATGTTGGGGTAATTCGAAGGTTATTGTTTGATAGGAATTACCGTCTCCGAGATACGGAGCCTATGATGGTCCAAAATGGACCTTTTGTATGAAGACACTTTCTTTTAACAGACAGCCTTACAAAATAAGTGATATTAGTATAAAACCCTTCAGACTAAAGAGCAGAGCGACGTAAGAATTCTACTCACAAAAGAAGTTATATGCATTTTGCGAGTGCTTTATTTGTGTCACTATGGCGGAAAGGCGGATATTAAATCTCTTAATTTTATTACAAGGGATACACTTCCACCGTAGTGACAAAGAAAATAACTCGCAAAATGGATATCACTTCTTTTGTGAGTAGTATTCTTACGTCACTCTTCTCTTTACCCCGAATTTTTTATACTGATTAGCTTGAGTCTATAACCGGCAGGTCCTTTTGAATCGCTTAGTATTCTCCATTCGGGCCTCTCCTAGATCTCAGTAACTACATAGATGAATCATGCACCGTTGGACTCGCAATGGTCTTAAACCATGGAATAACCTTTCACATAAACCCTAAAACTTGCAGGTCATTTCCAATGCTTAGTATTCTCCATCTGTATGTTTCTTTGTCACCCCCAGATCTCATTAACTACATGTCACACTGCGATGAATGATATACCGTTGGATAAATCATGGTCTGAAACGGCGGGGAAAATTATTAATTTGACTCTAAAAGTGGCTGATCATTTCGAATCGCTACGTCTTCTCCATATGTGCCTCTTCTAGATCTCAATAACTACAAGTCCAACAGAGATGAGTCTTCTCCATTTGTTAAAATTATCAGTTTGACTTTAAACTGGCAGATGTTTTCGAATCATTTAGTATTTTTCATTTATGCCTCTCCTAGATTTCAGGGACTACAAGTCCGAACAAGATTAGCTATACACAGTTCGGTTCGCAATGGTCTCAAACCATGGAATAACCTATCACATAAACTCTAAAACTGGCAGGTCCTTTTCAATCGTTTATATTCTCAATTTATGTCCCTCCTAAATCTCAGTAACTACATATGCGACAGGGATGAACCATACATCATTAGATTCGTAATAGCCGGAAACCGTGGAATAACCTATAACTTTGATCCTGAAACTGGCAGGACGTTTGTAGTCGGTTAGTATTCTCCATTTGTGCTCCTCCTAAATCTCAGTAACTACAAGTCCAACAGAGGTGATCTAAACACTGTTGGATTCGTCATGGTCAGAAACGATGAGCAAAACCATGTATGTGACTCTAAATCTGGCAAGTCCTTTTCAATCGCTTTTCAATCCATTTATGCCACTCCTACAACTCAGTAACTGCAAGTGCGACAGAGATGAGTCATACAGCATTCGAATAGTCATGGACACCGGTGGGAAAATCTGGCTTTAACTCTGAAACTGGCAGGACCCTGCTTTTGATTAGACTCCATTTGACCGTTTGACTTTAACTCTTTCTTTTCGATGCGTTAAAGGATAATTTGGAATTATATGGTCGCTTTGGCTTTGTCTACAATAAAACCATTACTTAGATTGTTTTCAAGATGACTTCTGAATTTGTTATTTTATGTGTGAAATGATAATTTCATTTTAACAGTTTGCACGGTGACAAATATATATTCTACACGCATATTTAAGTTATTTTTTATTTGAAGCAATAATAAGGGTTAACATGCCTTACACAATACAATGTACTGTACTTTTTCTGTAGATACAACTGAAAGTTGCTAGATACAGACAAATGTTATGCTTTTTTAGTATGTAAGCACTGATTATTTTTCTATTCACTTGGGAATATATATTTTTGTTGAGTAGGTTCTCAATCATAAAACTGAATTTTTAATAATGTTAATTAGAACAAATTTAATATGTTTTAACACGAGTTCCTGTGGTTTAACACAATTCAAAGCTTCACCTAACTTAATCTGTCTCTTAGTCAGAATAGTATGGTTGTTTTGTTACAGAAAACTGAAGCCATTATCGAAATGTACTTAACACTTGAAAGTCTTGTCTATAAAAACCGATTTTAACTATTATTTATGAAATGTTTGGGTCAAACTTTGGTAAACTTTTTATTTTTATATGGGTAAGTCTAGTAACTTTGGACTTCGGCCCGTCACGATTCGACTTTAGCTGTTAAAATCCACACCCATGCCCCTGCCGGGACTCAAACCCGAGGCCTTCGAGACGATGACTTACCGCCGCAGACCGCTCTGCCACCCGGCCGACTCGTTTGGGTCAAACTCAAGTCAAAAGTTATATTGTTGTTGAATCCATATACTATATTCTAACCTTAATGTACGATGTTTGGCGATATTGCTTAAGTCAAAAAAACATTAAATAAAAGATATGATTTGATACACTGTTCGCGAGTGCGCTGTTTTAAAATTGTATCCAAGTAAACAAGATTATAGAAGGTGTATTATCATATAGTTTACAAACAAGGACACAACAAGGGAATAGATATGTTATATTCAAGTATTGATTAAACGATATATATGATGTGTTGAAGTTACATTGGGAGTATGTGCATATGTGAATCGAAGGTATTCCAATGTTATTGCAATATACATCTTCCGAACTTGAGTATGTGGTTTTCCGTATGATGTTACTTATAGTTAAATAAATGTTACGTTTATTCATTTTGCATATGAACTGGCTTCATTTAGTAAGTGATAGATTCCGAATGTCAATGCTAATTGGATTATATAATTACGTGCTAACTAGAGATAGTTCCTAAAATGTTACGTAATATAAGGTTAAGTTACCCTAATGTACATCGTGTCAAGACCTAGAAGTATATACATTAGGGTGGTTCGAAAAAATCAAATAGTTCTTCTCGAGTAGCTATAGTGCGGAAAAGTGGACATTATCATTGAGAAGAAAGATAAAAAAGAATTTTAAATTAGGGTAACACCTTCCGATTGCTCCTATCGTCTCCATATTCCGCAAAATGATGAAATTTAGGATTTTCGTAATTAAAGAAACAACACGCGTAATATTTTAGATGTATTATAGTGCGATTGACAAGAAAGGATGAAAAATTAGTTAAAATCAGACATCTTCCAATCGCGCACTTGCTCTAAATTCCACACACACACACAGAGAAAATAAATTGTTTACTATCTTTTCTAAATTTTTAAAATAATAGCCATTTCATATTCGAAGTCTTATGGTTTCTCATGTATAACACATTCTTTGATGTCATTTTATCAATATAAACTTTTACGATAATTTAATATGTATCGTTTATTTCATTGTAATATGTGACCAGGAACACGGGTCTTTCTGCTCACACCAGCCTGCTGGATTCTCTCTTTCTTTGTATGTGTAATAAAATAGATCCCCTCTTTCCATAGTGATATAAGTGTAGTAACCTCCCATGTTTCTACTTTTGCTATAGCGGTTTTACGGTATTCTCGGTATACTTTACTGTTTTGTTCAATGAGGATTTTTGTGCTAATAAATTCGGCCACGGACTCACATATGTGTATAAAATATATGTGTATAAAATCTCTTCAGAGTATCCTTTTTCCGGTATTCATTTTCCTGTGGATCACGGTTTCAGCCGTCTGATGTTAGTGACTGTGGTTGTTATTTTAGTATTATAACTTTGTTTTCGTGGAGTGACAATTCGTTTTAGCGGTCACCCAGCCAAGTTGTGACCAGACTCTTGGCTGCTTGACTTCTGTTGTTCACATCTCTTTCTATTTTCCTCTTGCCTATTTATTTGGTCTCCCGTTTGTGGAAGTTTTCATGGGAAAAGAAGCCTTTAATGAGACCCTCCCCAACACATATTGCCTGTAGCTAGAAAACAGGAGTTAACTAGTACTCTTTTGGTCCAACTACAGGATGAAAGGGAAGTGGAAAGAATTTAAGAAATACTCAGAAAGGTGATATACAATAAACACTTTAATGAAGCACTATGTAGCACAAAGTAAAATGCAAAGATGAAATTTTAGGTTTAAAACTGAGCTACCTTGATACACCGGCCGGTCCCTAATAAGAAAAAAGTGATAAACTTCTCTGTATTACACAGAACTGATAAACTACAAGCTGACCGCAAGCCCTTTTAAGTAAAAAATACTCTTAGAAACCTGAAACTATCACTATGAAATATTTTAAAGAAAATTTAAAAACATGTATTAATAAATATGATTTTAATTAAAAACGACACAAACTTAACTCAAATGAAAAGGAATGCAGAGGCTCCTATCAGTGAGATAACCATGATATTAAAGACAGAAATATTCGGCTGTTTTGAGGGCCAAAACTGTGTAATGGAGACTACGTCAACCTAATACTTAAGAAGAAGTCAGTTTACGCAAACAATGATTAGTAGATTTGAACAACAAAATCGGCAAATTCTAGAAGTTAGGGAATTTCCCCGAACGGAAGACAAAATAAATAAACAAGAACGAGGAAAATTGAAAAAGATGTGGCCAAAAAAAAAAAAAAATAACTGGAAGCCATGCAGACAAGAGCCCGGTAAGAACTTGGCTCGATGACCACTGAAAGAAATTATTACTCAATGCTGAAACCGTGATGCATAGAAACCGGAATATCGAAAGGAAAGGATAGTAACTAATGAGAAAGGAAACCTGAGACTCTGAGAAGAGTTGATATACATATGAAGACCTGAATTGCAAACAAACAAACAAACAAAAAAAAGTCCACTGGAGTAATTTTTTTCAGGAGGAGCAAAAAATACTACAATATTTCTTTTTGGAAGCGTTATTTTATATGTCTTATTAATTACGTCCGTTTTTGTCCTTCCTGAAAAATTCAACTGCTTCAAATAGAAATATATATGTAAAAAATACGTATATATGTCTATGGACTTGGGATGTTATTCAGAACATGGACGATTACTGAATTTTGTTAAATATCCTTACCTGTTCAAAGTTTGAATATGGTTATATTTTTGTGAGTATGAAATAAATATTATTTTATAACGTACATTATATATTATATGTGTGAATATAGTGTTCTGTTATGTATAAATTTGAAATATTTGCTGATTATTTTACACAGTATACTTTTTTATGCTACGTAAATACAAAAAAATAAGTAGGAAAACCCTGAACAAAAGTCCTGTTTTAATACATTGCTGTCTGCAATACATAAAATTGTTTCTTTACTCTTCTTCTATTTAGTGTCTTCTTTCTCTTCGAACTCACATGGTGTTCCAACTGTTGGTACGCCTTGAAGTGATGTATAGGAAGTTATTTCTTCTGGTGATAAATACTTTGCTGGACGGTTAAGGTATTCTAGGTTTTCAGGTTTTATTGGCAATGTTGCTGAAGGATACATTTTCTGAAGAATTTATTTTTAAATAATACATCAAGGAGTGATATCCCACCCATAGTTTCTGCAACCAAGTCCTTTCCAGGTTTCGTGGACGAGTACTTAAATATCTTATATCTTGAAACAGGATTCGTGTAACAAATAATTAGGTTTGGTAAATTGAACTTCAGATATTTCCATGAATACATTAAGTCTTTAATATAACAATTCAGCCAAGGTGAAATATGGGCTAGCGTAAAATTAAGTGGCTCAGAAGATAAAGTTTTACCATACCGCTACTATAGTTAATGGAAATCGTTATGAGTGTTTACAATTTCCACTAATGTTTTGTTATTTTCCCTGATCCACAATACTAATGAATTGAAGGATCCTAAAATTTTCATTTCAAATATGCATTTTAATATCGTATTTTTAATTCTTTGCAGGATAAAAATGAAGTTTTTGCTGTGCATTGTAATCTTTATAATAGCTTCTACATCCTCAGAAAATATATTGGTTTTATTACCTTTGATAGTACCAAGTCACATGAATATATATACACCGGTCATTAGTGGGTTAGCTGATAAAGGTCACACAATTACAGTGTTGTCATCTCGATCTTTAAATCTTTCTCATGAAAATGTGACAGAATTTGTGGTCGAATGCTCATCCAAAGCGCTAAGTGAGTATTTGTACGATCCTATCGGCTTAATCAGAAAGAAAAGACTGTGGTATGCTATGATTTCACTTAACGAGATTTTCTACAGTGTTTGTCATGACTTCTGGAATCGCAGAGAAATACATCAGTTTGTGAAATCAAATAAAAATATTGACCTCATAATAACAAGTGCTTTCGCAGCAGAGTGTGTATTGGGTTTAGTTCATAACTTTGGAGTACCTTACATATCTATAACATCCTCTATTTGGCCATACCACGACACTATTATTGGTAACTACCAACAGTATTCATATATTCCTGATGTGTTTCTGCATTATTCAGATAAGATGAACTTTTTCCAGCGAACAATGAATGTTTTAAGCATATCTTTATTCATGTTGTACAGACAATTGGTTTACATTCCAAGAATGGATTCTTTATTGCGAGTACATTTTGGTATAAATATCCCACCTGTGAATCATATGATGTCAAATATTAGTTTACAATTAGTGAACTGGGAACCAAGTACTGGAGATGTCCGACCTTCGCTTCCAGTCAGTGTCCCCATAGGAGGTATTCATTGTAGAGATCCAAAACCACTTTCGGAGGTAAGTTAAATAGAATTTTCTTTCATGTATCATAGGAACTTGAAAGTATTATGTGTATATAAAGGGATAGTGTAACATCATTTGTACACAAACTATGTGTTATTAAATCATTCAATAAGAAAATTAATGTTGCATGACAAAATTAAATCCATGGTTTCATACACGTGTATTGCAAGGAAAAATAATGTTCTCTATCTGACCCGGACAGGAGGATTTACTTCAAGTGCACGACAATTAATAAACTTGTATAAGCATTGAATCCAGCGACTCGCACAATTGAACAACCTCATGTCACATTTTAAGTTTTAATATTTTATTTCAAAATTTTAACATTTTCAATGGAAACCTCAAGTTATTCTCCTTGTAATCTATTAAACATGTCCGCAATTGTACAATGTGAAATTGAATGCAGCCCAAACTGTTATATTCAATTTGAATTGTTCAATATTAAGAGGCACTGGATTACGGTAGATAACAGACCATCAATCAGTATTTCCCACACGTAAGCATTAGGCGGGTGAGACCAAGTGAGTAGGCAGGAAAAGGATCGTCTGTTTGCATCGAGATTCTGTGATCTTGAGAGTGACGTCTTAGAAGCTATAAGGATTCATTAGTGGTAATTGCAGTGGATCCGTTTTGCTGAAAACATAGGTTCAGGTTCTTAGTTGTTGATCACTTTCTTTCCCGAACACTCTCTTCGGTTACACATTACTGACCTCGTTTGGTAAAATGTTGTAACTAGCAACACCATTGTGGGCTTTGTTTGAGAATGTTTCTGATGCTCCAAACAATTTTCATACTCATTCCACTGCTTCGGCTAATTCCGTGTGAACGAAATACAGTAAAACCTCGTTAACACGAATTTGAAGGAACGGAAAAATCAAGAGTTTGTGGTAAGAAATTCGTGTTAACGAGGGTAACTTAAGTTTTTTTTCCAGATCTGTAGTATTTTGCAAATCTAATTTCCATGCGGTATCAAGGAAATTGAAAATATAGAGAACGGTTATTCTGCCGGTAATACTTTACGGTTGCTAAAGTTGTAGTATAACCCTAGCAGATGAAGGGACGAGATGACTGGAGAATGGAGGAGACTGCATAATAAAGAACTCCACGGGCTGTACGATCCACCAGATGTAAAAATAATGAAATCGCGATGACTAAGGTGGGCAGGCTATGTAACTCGGATGGGGGTAAACGAAGATTATATTCTATCTTGGTTGGAAGGCCGGATGGAAGGAGGCCATTGGAAAGACCGAGACGTCGTTGGGAGGACAATATTAGAAACGATCTTATAGAAGTAGGTTTTCGTGATGCAAACTGGCTTGATATTGCCCAGGATAGAATCCATTGGCGAACGTTTGTTACTGAGGCGATGAGCTTGAGAGTTCCATAAGCCATAGAGTTAGTTATTTATTGAAATGCAATACACACAATAGATAGTTATACAGTAGTACACAGTGTAGAAATTACGCACATGACATACAATTGGTGATACAGTATAAAATCAATACGGTTATGCACGTACAGTTCTCGTGGATTATTTCTCAGCAACTGCAGTTTCTTTTCCACCAAGTCGCCGTAGCTCAGTGGCGTAGCTTTCGAGAGGTCGAGGGTTCGATCTAAGTGGCCGACCATCCTAACTGGGATTTTTCAGGTTTTTCTTCAGTCGCACCAGGAAAATGCCGGGATGGCACCTTAAACATAGGCCCTGGCCGAAACCTTCCCGAGTCCTTTCCCCCCTTTCCTATTCCGGCCTAAGCCTTAGGTGAATAAAGGCCATAAATAAAAATTCAACTTCAAATGCAGTTTACTTTAATAAACAACGGCCTACTTCATCAAGAATCTTCCCTTTGGCCTGTATGACCTGATTGTTTCCTCTTGGCCATATTTCCGACCTCACTCTTGACATTCTGATGCAATAATGCGACTTTACTATGCACTGAATGCTCGAATCGTTGAAATTGTAAACAAATTGTACATTGGGTAGGAATCAAGTCTTCTGATAGTTGAGACTCTACTTTCCCATTTCCGATTGTCGACTTAATTTTTTATCAAAAGTTAGATCTTGACTCTTTATTTACAATCCAAATGTTTACGTATGATAATGACCATTTCAATTTCAACTATGGTTTTGTAATGTTTTCCCAGCGGAGAAATACCATTAGAATTGGTATGAATTTAATAGAAAGTTCGTGATAAACAATATGAAATGTTGGAAGAGGATAAAAACTGTTCGTAATTCGTGCTAACCGAAATTCATATTAACTTATAATACTTCTCATAAGAAACAATGTATCCCTGCCGGGACCATTTCTTTCGTGTTAACAGAGTGTTCGTCTTAAGCGAGTTCGTGTTAAAGAGGTTTCATTGTAATGGTCGATGATGGATGGCGTTTTACTACATCTGTTCTATGCAAGAACTAAAGGCACATTGGCACTGTAAATATCTAATTACTTAACATCACAGACGCTGTAATGTGTTGGCAAATTTCGGTATATTTTATTCCCAGTGATATTGTACAATCGTTACGCTGACAACATCCAAATATATCCATGTATTTCGTGCTCTCCAGATGATTACAAATCTCTATTGTCAAACGAAATGAGAACTTATGAAGGATTGTTCAGTGGTCAAATGAAAATGGTTTAATCAAAACAAATCTAAAGCCAAATGTTTATGTATAGCCTCGAAATTCATCTTTTGTCTTAACTCCTAATACTTGGTTGACGTGCTTCTAATGCAGCGGTTATTCGTTACCTGGATACGGTGAAAATTTTAGATTTTTTTAAAATTTTGAATTTATTTTAAGGCCTTTGAAGATCTTATTTGAGATGAACAGATAACGTTGATGAAATATGCAAGAGCTCTCCCTAAAATACCTTTGCCGTATTACATTCATGGAAAACATTTAGAAACTGTCTTCCTATATCCCTTATGAAAGTTCTTGTACAGGTGTTAGTAATGTCTCATTTAAACTACTTTAACGTGATTATTGCTAACTTAGATGAGATATTCACTTACATACTACAACGAGACTTGTTACTAAATGAAAATTGAAGTACTTGTTACAAGAGCAATGGCATTTTAAAAAACTGGACATCTCCTTTGGAAACCCCGTCTTTCTCTGTACTCATGACATTAAACTATGTTCCTTCTAATTGCCAAATGTTTGCTTACAACGGACATATTTAAGTGTACGCCTCCTATTTCCTTGAAATTTTGAAGGTGTATACACGGGTTAAACTTAGGAGAAATGTTATTTTTTGTTTTGGGGCAAAAAATGAGAGAGTAAACCATTCTAAGTTCAAGAATGGCACAATGTGATAGTGCTAAACACATATTCCCTATCGTTTCCTTGAAACTTTGCAAGAGTGTAAAGGGTTTAAAATTAGCATGCATATTTTTTGTTTGAGCTGGAAAACGATTTGAGGGCTTTAATAATTCCACAATATGGAAGTGCTAAATCACAATGTATTCCCTCTCTGATTTACTTGAATCTTTGGAGGTGTATAAAGGTGCTAAAATTATGAGAAACTATTTTCTTGTTCGGGCCGGAAAACCATTGAAGACAAAACCCCTGGGAGCAAAGTTGGAGGATGTCACAATGTGCAATTTCGGAAATGCAAAGTAATGTACACCGAATACAATGATATTTTCCTCGTGAATAACACAAAACATTTAATGAAATATATAAAGCATATAAACGTAGGAATTTGTACGAACATGCCAAAATTGGACAAGTTGTTTATTACATGAGAACAAGACAATTGAGGTAAAAGACTTGGCCCATATAAAAATGTATTGGTATATATGAACAGAGGGACCAAACAAGAGCGGATAACGCCAGAAAATATAAAACGTAAACTGTTACTTCTTGAACCTGATATAGCCTATTTTTTGTAAATGCAAAATAGATTTGCAGGGTGTGTGTAACATATATTACTATCAGCAAGTAACACAGGTACACCCTATTCCAAAAAGGTTGCCCGCATTGATTAGACTATTTTGAGCTGAAAATTCTCTAAGTCCAACTTCGGGTACCTTCGGAAACAGTAAACCAAAGCTGCCAGGTTCGAGCCTTCAAAGGAGGGTCAACCATCGCTAATGAAAAAATGGGCAAATGTGTTTTTCTTATTTTAAGTGGAATAAGACATGTTGAAATGTAACTAAGTGTAGACAAAGTAACATTCATTGAAATAATTAATGATACAGTATTTCCAAACTATCTATACATCCTGAGCACGTAATGGTTTTGTCACCTACGTTTCCATACGTAAAAGAACAGTTCGAAAGAAAGCAAAGACAGTAAACATATTTCTCGCATTCATAGTACAATAAACAATACAAAGGAGAGAAAAAACAACAGCGTTTGCTACGGATATCAATGTGATTGTCTAGGACACCGAAAATTCAGTCATGTGTCTTCAGAAGGAGTTCAATCAAATAAAAGTGGATAAATATGTTCAAGTTAACTCACTGGTAGTTCGTGAGCAGCAGCTGTACGAGTAACACGTAGCCTTGCTTGTTTCGTCCTTCGGTGTTGTGTTTTTTTGTTTCTTTTTTTCTCGCCTGTTTGGTGATAGTATATAGGTGGAGTATTGGGAAAGTTTTTTTTACGAAACCAAAGCGAAAGTTTTTTTCGTATATTAACTTAGTGGCAGTGCCATTAGGCAATAGCCCCTTTGGGCTCAGTTGGAATCTTGGGTTTGGATAAACAGTAATGTTACTTCAGTTGACAATGATAAGAGTGAGCTTAATGATAGTTGGCCAGTGTCAAGTGTATCAGTTTTTGTGGCTTACTTTTGATGGTGTTATATCCACGAGAAAATACTCGTACGATTAATTTTTACAAGTGTCATTGATTCTCTGTCTACAATCCAATTTCATAATTGAGTAGCAGACATATTTATGTTGATGCTAGATGATGTGATGAGCTTGGAAATCGAACCGTACCAGAAATTAGTTTTTTTTTGAAACTTCGGCGGAGGGAAAACTAGTTAACATATTAGATTCTACAGAAGGTGAAGTGGAATACAAAGCTGACAGAGGATAGTATTTTGTTAACAGTTGCTGATCAGTTAGTGACAAATATGAGATTTTCTATATGCTCATTAGAGTTAACGGATACCGTTATTGAGCAGGCAATGCTTAAATATTGAAAGGTACTCAAATATCTAATGAAGCTTTTTCTTCGAGGCATGTTTGTCCAACACAAAACAGTATAAAAATCATTAAGATGGAGTAAAAACTCACGTGCCTTCATACATTCAAATAGCTGGCTCTTTGTTAGTTATAATAATCAGATACCTACATGTCGTACGTGCGGCAATGCGGAACATTTGATAGTAAATTGTGATAAACGTAGACCTATTAAGATGGCAATTATTGGACAAAGCAAAAATCGAAAGAATCCCCCTCCTAAGGGACCTGTAAACACATTGACTGGTGAGGATATTCCAAAAATAAACAGTTAGGAAAACATTGCATTAGTTCAATCTCAAGGTTGCTCAAAAGCTCACAGTCTTAACAAATCAGATACAAGTGCTGTCACCGCATCCGCCTTTATGGAGGAGGTTTTGTTGTCTCCGAAAGTGATTAAAAGATATAAACAAGCTGAGGCTATAGGCACAGGAAGTACTGATACTTTTCAAGATAAGCAAATAGTTAAAAGTTTTCGGGAAAATCAATTGATCGAAGAAAAACACATAGTGTTCATAAAAAACTGCGAACGGAGAATGTTGACAATACTGATGAAATTGACTGTTGACATTTATTTGGTGATATTTGTGGTTCTAATGATTGATTTCTTTTTTTTTTGACAATAATTAAAGTTGCAAATATTTTTGATTGCAAATTTGTAAACAGACAAAACATAGAGTCTTGGTTTGAAAATTTTTTTTCTGTTAGTTGTTATTACCTATTTGGCAAAGAAATACAGCAGCAAGAAATTAACTTTCTTTATGCGTTATTTTCTACTTTATCTGTAGTTCTTAACAATGTCAAAAACCTATGATTTCAATATTGGTACTTTAAACTTTGTAGCATCTGTTAATAAAATAAGACAAAAAGCATTCCAACAATTTGTTTCAGAATATGGCGTAGATAGTTTTGCTTTAGAAGAGTATGTAGTACAAAACTCATCATTTAGTTATAATCATTTTTTTATAGTAATGCCAAATGTATTGGGGTACAGCGACTATGTTTAGAAAATATTTACTATACTCACAACAAAATGTTTTCGTTACAACACGCATTACAGCTGGTTTTCTACAGCACATACCTATAATTAATATTTATGCGCCGAGTGATTGGACTAATTGAGTTGAGCAAGAACATTTTTCCAAACTACTGTAGCTAATGCTATGCGTGAACATAAAGGATTATTTTTTTTGTAAGGAGATTTTAATGCTCATATATATCAATCTGAATCGACTACTCCTATACGAAAATCAGTCGGGCTGGAAAATTTGATTACTTTCAATCTCACTGATTTATGGTGTTTCTGCTAAAAATTACCAGGATTTACCTATGCAAAGCAAAATATGGTCTCTAGGCTGGATAAAATTTATGTGTCCAAAGACCTGTTACAATATTCACATAATTTGAGAATAGTACGTATAGCATTTTCAGATCATCAAAGTGTTATAATGTCTATAAACTTACCCTGCGGGAAAACTCTCAGGAAAACTTCATTTGGACCCTCCCTACCAGACTTTTCAAAGATCACGATTATGTTCAGTCAATTGCACAAAGATGGGTACGATTAACTACTTCTCGGCCGAACATATGTACTATGCTGGAATACATGGATGGTATCATTAAAAACATCTGATTAGGATCAGTAAAAATTTTGGAAAGGATTTGTATAATCGAGATAACTCTTAAATTCAATATTACTCACGTTTGCTTCATGAATATTTAACTCATGAAGAAGACCAAGATGTGTATATCAAAATAAAACAGATTTAGGCTAAGTTACTATCTATATATTGAGAACAGTACTACAACACTGGAAAAAAGTAAGATACCAACTTTTGATATGTAAGAGGTGCCAACTTTGACTCATATTAAGCAGGAAAAAATTAGAAATAAACAAAAATATACATGCCATTATATATAAATGCCATTTAAACAACATATGGTCATTATAGGCAGGGTGCTCAAGGAAAAACTATATTTATTGAATATATTCGTAAATTATATCAGAAAAATAAGCATTTAGGAATTTCTCAACCATTATTACAAGTTGTAACAAATAAATTGAAAGCAGATGATGTACAGTTATTAGATAGTCCATTTACGGAAGCATAAGTTACCAATGTTTATTAGCAGGCAATTTGAATAACAAAAAATTTCTTATTAAGTTCTAAGATCTCCTGATACCATATTTTGTACAAGATTTAATTAATATAGGATGAATACTAAATTAGGTACTACGATGAAAGAGAGCATATTAGTTCGTATACCTAAAATACCACAGCTTGTGCATATAGAAGATTATAGACCTATAAGTTTGTGTAATGTCGACAGCAAGTGGTTGTCACGATTATTAGCACAAAGGCTACATATGATAGCGGATAGATTACTTGACACGACCCAATATGGACATGGGTTCAATAAATTAATTTCTATATTGTTATCTGGTGTTCGGGATTTTATACAGTATTTTTTATAGACATCAAAGATGCAAGGCTGCATTGGTCTCTCTTGATTTTTTAAAGCATTTGATAGAGTAGACCATTGCTACCTTTTTCAACTACTCCGGAAATATGGCATTCCATCTCAGTTTATTAATATGATCAAGCAAATAGTGTCTATATACAAATAGAACATCCAAACTTAAGTTTAATAATGAACGCACAAAAAGTATTCCAATAGAAGCAAGTGTTATACAAGCAGATGACTTATCAGCTATTTTATTTAGTATCTATATTTCTCCGTTAATAACTGCACTAAGGGTTAATTTACCGGGAGTAGAAATTTATACTAAGGTTCTTTCGGTTCAAAGCTACTTTGATGATGTACATGTTGTTGTTAATAATAGCCAAGAATTACATGTGATAACTAATTTAGTTTCTGAATATGAGCAGATTTTAGGAGCTAAATTGAAACAGAATAAATCCAAGATATAATGCGGATATTGAGGAATATAAAGGAATATATCCTGTAGTTACTTCTCTTAAAATACTTGGTATCTTTTGGAGTGCATCTCCTACTACAATTCAACACAAGAATTATGAAGTAACAATAAATAAATTTAAGGGTATCTTAACTAAGCATAATTCAAGAAATTTAAATTTACATAAAAGAATTATGTTTTTAAATCAACGAGCTTATAGCATTTTATGGTATGTAGCTCAGGTACTCCCCCTACTCCTAAAATAGTAAAACAAGTAAATAGTCAAGCAACGTTTTTTTTGTGTGTGTGTGTGGAAACACCACATTTTTAAGGTTCCATATGATCAACTTGTACTTTAATTGAATGAAGGAGGGTTACAGGCAATAGATTTTGCAACTCAGGCCAGAGCCGTACAATTACAACGCACACTAGAGATGATTGCATCTGTTCCTCAAAGTTATACAGTTGCTGTTGTCGAGATGTGTTTTGCTGTACTGGAATTAACAGCCCCTGTTCCGATATATCCTTGAGCTATACAATACCCACTTTTAAGGGATACGATATTGGACATGATGTATGCGTTAATTAGTAGACATTCTATAGATGATTTTTCTGTTAAACAACTACGTAATAATTATTTATATCAGAATAATGGGGCAAAAATTCCTCATATTATGCAAAATTTCCCTGTTAGAAACTGGTTTAAAAAATGGATCAATATGTCCTAAAACAAGATTGAACACAATTTTACGATCGCTATAGTATAAAGTCATCAATCAGATTTGGCCTACCCCAGAAAAAAAAATCATTTTATTTATCACAATGTTTCCAACTTATGCAAACTTAAAGCATATGCTGGGTCAATGTACACAGTCAAAAGTATTTGTTGTTACTATCTCAAAATTTCTAGTACAATTATGAGAACTGGTGATAGAAATAAATTTATAGAAAATAAGTTTTGTTCCCTGATTTTGTATTATATCCCGTAAAGAAACAAAATGCTATCATATGGTTAACGGCCAATATTGACTACATGTTGCAGGAGCATGATCATATGACAGTGAACCACTATGTTATTTTTTTACGCTTGCAGTACAGTGCACTGTGAAGGGTTAAAACTTATAAGCTGTTGGCGATTTTTTTAAAACAATACATTGTTTAATAATACCTAAGAAAGGACACTGTTATATATATATTAAGAGGCTAAGATAGTGTGTGGTGTTTTGAGATTTTTCCTGTAATAGGAATTTCAAAAAAGCAAAATAATTTTTGTACTCAATAACTTTGTTAACCTCTATTTATAGATAGTTTCCATGTATTGCTAAGTTAGACTTAAATACATTGTTTTTTAAAAGAAAGGGGAAGAGCGTAGGCGTAGCTTTCGGGGGGGGGGGGGGCGTAGGTTCGATCCTAGCGGTGGACCACCCTGACTGAAGTTTTTTTAAAAAGATTTTTACTTAGTCACATCAGGCAAATGATGGGATAGCACCTTCAGCACAGGCCCTGGCTGACACCTTCCCGCATCTTTTCCCTCCAATATCCGGCCTGAGTCTTAGATGCCTAAAGACTATAAACGAATTTCAAACCACTTTTTGGACTGAAACAAAAATATATATCTCCTAATTTTAACCTCCTTACACACCTCCAATGTTTCAAGCAAATAGGGGAGGGACACTTGTATAATGTCCCTTCTTAATTTCAGCTTTTGTTGTCAATTTGAATATGAATTAATACTGTGATATATACTGTTGTGGTTCTCGTAATGTAGCATTTCCATCTACATTCGCGCACTTTTACTATATGTTAGGACGCATAAACGTGTGAATGCTTGTATGTTAGCTTTTTTATCTGTTAATGTGAACTATAATAGCGCTTAGGATAACTGAGTATGTATTGTTGAACATTTTCGTTTCCGCTTCTCTTTTTTCTCATTAGACTATATATTTTTGTAAATTTTTTTCTTATTGGATCTTTATATTTCATTGGTTAATGATTGAATGGAAGAACTATGTAAAACAAGACGCAAATAAATCTTAAGTTGTAGACTACATTACTTGTTAATTTCATATTTCTACTATGTTCCTTTATCTGACTTTCTTTGTATTCACATTCATTTATGGAATAGTACGAGAAGTTGTGACTACCTAAATGCTTTCTTGACTGAAATAGGCGTTTTAATTCACTTTCTTAGGAATTTGATGTTTATACTAATAGCTCCGGAGATCATGGATTTATTTATGCGTCTCTTGGAACAGTTTTGCCACAATGTGCAGACATTGAAGAACTGGAAAATACGCTTTTGGAAGCCTTTGCCTATTTACCTCAGAAAGTTATTTGGAAGAAAGTTTCCATTGAAAAAGAATATTGCAGAAAATGTAAAAATAGTTAGATGGGCACCTCAACAAGACTTACTTGGTAAGTTAGAATATTAATAATTATATCGGTATTGGAGTATGGGAAGTGTTTTCAATGTATTTTGAGCTGTAGGAAACTTTGTTCAAGAGAACCTGGATGATAGTTGCGAGTTTTAGAACAAATCAATATTTAAAAAAATATAGGATTAGCTACATTATGAAAATATGTGCTCCTTGAACAATTTAAAAGAGTCAAATTTTAATAATTATGCATTTCTCTACATTTTGTACATAATGCGCAACGATGAGTTCTTGAACATTCTTCTTTATATAAAATTTCTTCAATGTAAAATGTTTTTATTGCCACAGTTGATGATAGACCAAGTCCAACTGTGTTTTATTTCCACGTCTCTTACGTTGTGCCCTCATGGGCCAAAAGTCGTCTATTGAGTAACCTTACCTTGCGGGAAAATATATAAAATATTCTGTAAACAATGATTGAAATATGTATAGAAGCGATCAAATGTTGACCTATCCAAAGTGTGGAACGGATTATTTTTTTCATAGTTTAAGTGTGTTATTTATTCAATATATATAATTTAAGGTTCATACTGTTTGTCTGTTTATACCTATCTATGTGTACACGACGGACGGTTGGTTCATACTACAATCAATTCTGTAACCTTACTGAAAGAAATTAAATTAAATTAAATGCTTTACTTAACCAGACGTAAGACAGCAAACTATGGGAGTAAGCCGAACCAATGCAAAACATTGGTGAAATAAGCATCTTCCAATTAACATGAAATAAATAGTGCATTCTTCAACTTAATACGATTAACCAATCAGTGCACTATAAATGCCAAATGTTTTAGAATAGCATCACTCAAATTAAATATCGATACCGTCACATGAAGATTTGAGCGAATGCTAAGATTTTATTTACTTGTAAGGTGTAATCTTATTAGATTGAACACGGATCAGTTCTTACCATTAAAAGAAGATACGAATTGTCGAAATCGCACCAATGGGATAAAACATTACATCAGATGTTGAACGGACATACAATATTCCTAAATTCATGGCCTGGCGTGTATTTAGCTAAGGCATTACAACACAGTTAGGAGAGCGTAGTGGTCATCCACAGATGTTTAATAATCATGACCAACATCGTCTGAGCAGAATTCTCTATGATAGCAGACTGGTTTAGAAAGACTTACCACTCATGCAGAGTCATTTGGCTTCCTGGGCCATGGGAGTATAAGACTCACCAGAGTGGGTACGGTAACAGCACGATACCAAAAGGATCGCCTCAGCAGAGTTCGTGAACTGTCTAATTGTAGCTTGAGGGACTAGAAAACTTTAGCATACCCCGTAACTACTTTGTTTTCGTGAAAAGGTTCTAGGGTTGATGGTTGATCCCAGTTTTCATCAAGCCTCCTGTTGCTTCAGTATTTATGTGTTCATTGTGCTTCTTAAACACATTGTTGACCGACAACTGCAAACTGTTGTACTCATTGGTGATCATTTGCAGCCATCTGTAGACTTCATATATTCCTAAAATGATTGCATGTTACAACAGTGCACTGCATAGTATCATCGGACCAAAAGTTATATAGAATTAGACAACTGCGGCGAATGGTGGCCACGTTCCCTGCAGACATGAACCAAATTGAGCAGTTATGGGGCAGTAAATTTGTCCAATGAAAAGCACTATCGTGTATCTAGATATTCTTGGGAGCTATTAGGTATCTATCCCACTACATTTAGCAAATACCTACATATAAATATGCTGATCGAGAAACTGTTTTCCAACATGTACCAATTTCATTGGGAACTTTAAAATTCATTCTTTGAACTTATCTACATTAAATTTTGCACTGGTCCTTGACTTGACCATAGAAAGACTCTCGACTCTCCACTATTTCAGATCGTAACGTATAAACTGACCTTGTCTATTCCTTGAAGCAACGAAGAGTAATTATTCTTAATTTCGCACTGTTTCACCATCTATTTTTCCAAACCCTCAGCAGTTTCTGGACTAGTGCATACGAATATAGTATATTTTCATCGTGTTCACATAATGGGCATATTCCATTGAATACATTTACGAATTACTTTCCTTCCGTAATCAACAGGCTGGTGTAGAAGCTAGTTACGAATATATTAATTTTCTGCATTATAGCTTTATTTTCATTTTTGGCGACAGATTCATTTTTCGATTGAGTGAATTTTTCAACAAAATAGAATTGTAACGAAATATTATGTTTTTTTTTTATTTCTATCAAATTGAAATACTAATTGTACATTGATGCGAGTAGTATCACAGAATGCACTGTTCATCGTCTAGACAAATCAACGTACATTGAAATGTTTAGGTTCGTGATAGCAATATGTAAAGTTGACACGGGAAAGTGTGCTAGAAACAAGTGTTTTCTCCAATTTTCATAATACTAACCAAATTATATTTATTCTTCTGACTGTAGGTCATCCAAAGATAAAGGCTTTTTTGACTCATGGAGGCATATTCAGCACCCAAGAAGCTGTTTACCACAACGTTCCAACTGTGATTATTCCGTTCTGGCTTGATCAACATTCTAACGCTGCACGCTCGATGCAAAGAGGAACATCTATTGTGTTAGACGTTGTGAATCTATCCGCAAAGGAAGTGGTTGATGCTTTCAATAAAATCATTAATTCTACAAGGTTGGTCCCAAAAGGTTTAATTATTAATCAAACGTACTAGGTGTAGATTCTCTCACTGTAGTATTATATCTGTTAACTGCTGACTATTCTAAAACTTCGACCGTGTTAGTTCCTTCCCAAACATTGAAGATATTATTGAAAATAGTCTTAATTGATACACTAAGTTTATAAAATTACGTAAAACATCACAATTATCTTTGACGGTGTCCTGAAAATGTGACAGAGAAAAATACCAAAGCTGTCCAAAATGAGTCGGTGGCAATCGCAGGAGAAGATGCTGTCCTTTTAGTTATTCGCATTTGTTTATTTGGATCAAAATATGCATGAACATCTTGAAAATTAAAGTCTATATACAGCTCAACTACCAAGGCAGAACAGAATTGCTAACAGAAAATAATTTTCCAACATGCATTCGCTTGTGGTACTAGTACTGCAGGGACTTTCAAATATAGAACACAGGAGATAACTACAGTACAAGAAGGAGATGCCGTTGAATTTTGGAAGTTTGCTGAGATCGTAAGAGATTTAACTCGTCCTTCTACATGACGGCAGTGAGAGTGAATACTTTCGATAGTTGAGATATGTTGTTTTGCGAAATCTTGATGAAATATAAATATAATTTGGTTTCTTTACCTTCACAGAGACCGTTCTTCAATATGTTTGTTTACTAACATGTCACCAAATACAAACATGGATCAAACAATCTCCCACCGATGGACTGGGTTTGGAAAGTTGTCAAGAATTCACTAATTCATATCCTACCAGATGAAGAACCAGCATATTCAAAACTTTTCTACATATATCATGTACGTGTCACAGAGACTACATAAAGAAAAATCTTACCTTTAGAAAGGTTGGATTAGAGTGGTTAGTGATCTCCAGACATTACAATCTTTTGTCGTGCTTCAATTCTGGCGTTGTTCTGGATGAGGAAGAATATGATGTTCCTGTTGATCTATAACCAAAGAATTCTTCTGTGTATTATAATAAGAATCAAACCATAAGAACACAGTTTTGGTTTATACAGAAAGAAGACAACACTCAAAAAAATTCTATGTTAATTTGGTTTCTATGCATTACCGCAAGGTCATTATTTCATTACTGATTAATATACTACATATTATTACTTGAATATACATTCCTTTTAACACGTACATGTTTAAGAAGTTTCCGAAGGACCTTAAGTTGTCAGGCAAAAAAATATAAAAAATAAATAAATAAAATAAAAAAAATAATAGTTTTGATGTAGAAACACAGTTTTGGGAAAATTGAAAATAATTCAACTTCTAGCTCCTAGGCGGTGTATCCTATCAGCTTATTTAATAAATAATGTAGTAATTTTGCACCGTGAGGAATAGAACTATAACTTACCTGGAACACTACTGTTATTCAGGTAAACAGTATCCATAGGACTCCACAACATTCTGTCACCTGCCAACCAGCTATTAAATTACCGGTGAAAAAAAGTCATTGGTTGTGGAGGGTAAGAACTTGGTCACTGTTCGTCGCATCTCATCCTTATTAAATCGTGTTCTCCCGGAAAGATAGCTTTCCAGGCGGCTAGAAAAACAGTAGTCTGTTGGTGCAAGATCTGATGGTTACGCCGGGTGGGGAAGTTTCTCCCAGGTCCTTCTTGCCGTGTGTGGGTGCGTGTTATCACTGTAGATGAACATATCCTTGCGATTAACCAGGACAGACTTATCTCCAACAATAGGTACCGATTGACACGCTGTCCAGAAATGGCTCACGTCTGTGACGGGTGAGCCGATAACTGCAGATGTCGACTCGCTACTGCTTCTGTTGAGGCGCTAACGCATTTTCCAAGTTTCGGCACGTTTCCAAGGTCCTTCAGATGACGATGAACGGTCAAATGGATCACATGTAGTTCGCTGTGCAGTTCTTAAACATTTTGCCTTGGATTTTCCTCCACCACAGTTCCAAGAGTATCGTTACCCAGCTGCACAGGTCTCCCTTCTCGTGGCTAATCGTAAGGCTGGTGTCCTCAGACCGAAACCTCTGGAACGTTCGCACATCCACTGCACCATGAACATGTACGGCATTGATGTTTTGTGCCACTTTGCTGGCTGGATGTCCCTGATGAAATCTATATTGCATGACATCCAACGTATGTGGTTTTCCGACAATGGCATCATCAAACACAAGCCACACTTCCAAAACGAGGAGTAGACCGTTCTCCTTCTACTCATTCTACATAGGCAAGTGCCCTATATAACTCAGCTATGACACATGACGTCTACTTCACTATTCGTTCGTCAGATGGCTTCATTGCAGGGGGTCATAGGACATATGAAACTACTTATGGGATAATCCGGTTGAAGGAAAATGGAAAGAATCTTAATTGTAGAAAATTATGTCCAGATTACTTTGTAAAAAGCTTATTTTGTTTTAAAATGATTTTCACGCAATATATTTACACAAAACTACTTTTAGACGGCATTTTTTGAAGATGGCAACTATATCCAGGGCAGAGGACGTGTGCAGAGCTAACAAATTATCAATGACACTTTTATAAAGAAAAAAACATTTGCTCCAGCTTTCGACATTTTTTTCTTTCTGACCTTTTTCTAACTGTCTTAATACTTCCGTAACTACTACGCTATTCATTCTTCTATTAAAACTTCATTGTTCATAATGTTTTTCTTAAGACATCTACTATACTGGATATTATATGCTGCAAATACTCTAAGATATTCGCGATATTTGACAGAGCGTTTGCAAGCTCTTATCCTAGTGAATATGGCCTCATTCTCTGCATTCATTTTCATAGAAGGTATTACGTTGTTAACTTTATTCAAATTTGGTGCTTTCTCATGTAGATATTTGTGTTATATGCTTCTTCCGCTGCTGCTGTAATTTGAGCAGAAGTAATCAACATTTATTGCACTATTTAGAGACTAATCTCGAGTTAGAAGTAGTAGTGGCTGATGTGCGATGTTGGCAACACGTACTATAAACAAAATTTATCCGAAAATACGTATTCTTTTATAAGCTGATCTGAACTCACAGATAAATGGTTGTGCTTTCAATGAAGCTACAAAATCTATAAGAGATTGTTCATGTCTCCATCTCAAAGAACTAAATTTATACCCGTCTAGCCGTAGTGAATATATTTGTATCTTACTCCACACCTGAGTTTTATTTGTAATAAAATATCTAGAAATCACTGGCAATAGGTTACTACCGATCGGAATAGTCCTGAAAACCTTGCTTTTACATCATGAACTCCATAATTCCCTCTGAATTTGTCGCAACAGGAAGGAATCTTATGATGCCTCTCTCTTCTGGTATTTCTTGTACAGAAGATAATGCAATTATTCTCGTATACGAACAGTTGGATTAACCCATTCAATATTAGTACCATTTTTGTTCTTTTTATTTTTTACAATTTCACATTCTAATATAAAAGTAAAGTGTTCTAGTGGCAAGGCATCATCTCTTCAATTCGATTCGATATACGTATTCCACTTTTGAGGTCTCTGAGACACATCCTTTCTAGTTGAATAAATTGTGTTCGTGCCAGAATTCCCAACCGTACTAAGATATTGAATGGCTTCTTGCGTTTATGAGAGCATCCTTTGCTTTCTTGAAATCAGTGAACCGGTCCATTGAATTCTAATGTCTTCTCTAAGATGTATCTCAATTCAAAAATCTTGTCAAACATGGATACATTTATGATCTCCGTTTTTTCTCATACTTATACGCTTAGGCGTATGAACGTAATATTAGTCAACAGTATGTAGAATATTGAAAGTAACGAGATTTCTTGATATTTATTACAATCCGATTTATCGCTTTTGTGAATGGACCGGAAAATTACTAAGGTTTCCAATTCTTTTGGAGGCTTCTTGTTTCTCCATATGGCACTTACTAATTTATGTAATTCCTTGAATAGTGCCGTTCCTCTCTCATTAATGAATTCGGCTGGAATGTCGCCAATTAATATTTATTTTTTCTAAAAGTTTTTTATTGATATTACTAACTCGATGTTGATTGGTTCATGTATCCATGGTTCTGCGTTATGAATTTTATTTTTTCTCTTTGTTTTCCTAGGTGTACATAACACTTGACTTGTTGAAATTATTTATACAAATATCCACGCACTGCAAAGTGTGGTATGGTATACCTGAAGATTTCGATGTTCATTTCTAATTATCCATAGTCAGTAACCTTCTCTTATTCCTTCTCTCAGTAACTTTCTCTTTGATAGAATACTTTGATATGAATAGAGGTATGTCACATAAACTGTTAGATGTCCCATCAATTGCAGATGAGAAGTCTGAGATAGTTTCTAAAGTAGTGATTTATACATTACCAAAATCAGAATATCTAATATTTGCATAGCTTTCAGTGGTGAAAATTGGAATAGCTATTTTGGGAGTCTGAATGTAAAGGAGAATAACCTTCAAACTTCTCTTAAGGAAACTGTTTTAGGATTAGAATGTCCTCGTTAAATCTAAAACAACTGTGTACGTACATCATGATGTGCATGGTTGGGTAATTGAGAGCATTGTGTTGGGGATATTTTACTGTCTTTCAATCTACACTGTCCGAACTGAAGGATTGAAAGAATTTTCGTCTTTTGTCGACATAGAGCATAGTTACAAACAACTTCTTTAGCACTCAGAAACTCGATGGTTTTCTTTGACATGTTCCTGAGATCATATTCTCTAGAGCATTCTTCAGTTGTCGTAATACAGATTTTTGCAAACACTTTAAAGGCTTGTTACCTATGATTCCTCCATTCAGTGATGTTTGTATTTTATAATTAAATTCAAGCTATGTTAATGAGAATAATTCAGTTGTATAAATTGTATAAATTCATACTTCAGTGGAAAGGACAATAACAAAAAAAAAAGAAGAAGAACATAGAGTTTACCATAAAAAAGTTATGGTAGTGATTGTAAAGAGTCAGGAAAATGAGCATCAATTTTTAGCTTTAAGAAAAACATTATTGTATATAACCTCTGTCTGCAGTATCTAAAGAAATTTACTCGAAATTATCAGTGAATGGAACTTCATAAAATTCCACAGTGGCCAGATACTAAGAAATGCGTACAATTTATGAGGGAAAAAGTCGTTAGTGTTGAGGAATTCTTTCTGCTTGATCAACTTTCTGATTTTAATAATTTTCTTACAGAAACGGAAGGTGACAAAGAGTGCAGTGAAGCATTGGTTAAAAAAAATGTTGGTGAACTATTTCAGTGCTAATATAGTATCAGTTTATTCTGAATTTCTGAAAGTCAGTTTTTTATGCACTACGTGCTCACAATGCCAACAAGGAGAGGATTGAAACCGCAGTGGTCAGAAGAAAGAAGTAGGATGTCAGTGGATTCAATTAAATACTTATCCTTTCTTATTTTTATTTTTTTATGTTCAATAGTCAATTGAAAGTTATAAAGTTTGAGAATTACTATGTTAGTGGAAAAAACTGTTGACCATTTGTTGGCTTCATCATCATCATTATCATTATTATTATTGTTAACAGAAAATGGGAATGTTATAGAATTTTCACTATTATTATTATTATTAACACCCTTATGAACGTCAGTGAATCAGGGAAGATATAGATCCTGTCTGTCTGTCCGTCCCCATTGAATCTCAGGAACCACAAGTTAATCCATACACGGTTGGATTCGTCATGATCTGAAACGGTGGGGAAACTTTGACTCTAAAACTGACAGGTCCTTTTCATTTATTAAGTTTACTCCATTTTCCCCATGCATTTCGACATGGTATGTTTATCTCCCCCTCGATCTCAATAACTACAAGTCATACAGAGATGAACCATACACCGTTGGATTCATTATGGTCTGAAGCGGTGGGGAAAATTATCAGTTTGATTCTAAAAGTGGCAGGTCCTTTTAAATCGCTTAGTATTCTCCATTTGTGCTTCTCCTAGTAACTACATGTCCGACAGAGGTGAGCCATACACCGTTGGATTCGTAATAGTCTCAAAGCATGAAATCACCCATCAAATAAATTCAAAAACTGGCAGGTCCTTTTCAGTCTCTTAGTATTCTAAATCTGTATGTTTCTTGGTCCCCCCTAGATCTCAGACACTACAGGTCATACAAAGATGAACCATACACCGTTGGATTCGTCATTATCTCAAACGGTGGGTTTGTGACCTTAACTCCGCCATAATAAATAAGACGAAATAAATAAATAAATATATAAATTTTCTACTCCGTTCGAGTTAGAGAAATGAAATTTTGTATCAATGAGTATCATTACATGTAGCTCACGACAATATAAGAAAACGTTAAATAGTCGCCATCTTTTATCCAAAATTACAGCCCAAAACTCATTTTCCACGCCACTGAAGCTAAGAAACGAAATTTGAATGAAGCTGTCTGACTAGGAGTAGTTTACAATAACTGGGGCAAACCTCCCCTATGGAACCACATCCCCCTGGGGTTATGGGGTAGATCTGCACCACGGGGGTGGAGTCCCACTGAGAGTCTGGTTACGATAACCACATGAGATAGTCAAGCGAAGTTTAGCATAAAGGTAAATTATCAAGATTAGGTTATGAGAAACACATTAAATGATCAAAAAGTCCCCATGTTGAATCCAATATTGCCGACTAAGATTCATACAGAAGGCATGTTTCGAACAAACGAACGTATTTCGAATCAGAACGACGTGCATCATTGGTTTTAATGTATTCTCTACCCTGGCGATTTTACTTCAGCGGTTCCAGGTATTCGAGCTATTTTCGACCTCCATCTTGAAAATGAAATTTTCCCTACATCTTCGGTATTTTGGGGAATATCTCTACCAAACCTGCACATTATGAGTCAGACAAATTTAAATATATTTAAATCGTTTTAAATTATTTACATGACATTCATTTAGTTTCGGTACCACCGGCCGCCATCTTTGAAAAACTTCCTTTTTCGTATATCTTCAGAGTTTATGGGAAAATTTCAACCAAACCAACATATTTCGACTCAGAGCGAAGTACCTAAATTGTTTTCATTTATTTTCGAACCTTCGTCCGCCATCTTGAAAAATATACTTTTCCCTATATCATCGGTTTTTATTCCACAGTTTCTACCAAACCAACATATTTCTACATGTACTTGAACATTTTTCATGCATTTTGGTTCAACCGCTCACCGTCTTGAAAAATTATACTTTTTCCTATATCTTAGTCGTTTATGGGAACATTTAAACCAAACCAACATATTTCGACTGAAAGCGGATTCGTCATATTCTGCAACGGTGAGGATAGCCAGTAACTCTAAGTATTCTTCCTTTTCAATCGCTTAGTATTCTCCATTTGTGACCCTACGAGATTTCAGTAGCCACAAGTTCGACAGAAATAAACCATTCACCGTAGGAATTGTCATGGACACCGTTGGGAAAATCTATGACTTTGATACTGGCAGGCCCTGGCATTCCCTTCGTAACCTTCATTTGTCCATATGATTTTAACTCTTTCTTCTTGATACGTTATAAGATAATTTTAATTTATACGGGAGAGCTTTGGTTTGTCTACAATACAACCATTATTTAGCTTATTATTATTATTACATTGAATCTTCATTTATGCTTTATTCATTTATGCTTTATTTATTCATCTACGTCTAATTTCCCTTGAATCATAGCTAAGTTCACTCCTCTTCTACTTTAACAGTCTGGTAACCCTACATGACTAAATTTCCACAACACGATGGCCTCTGATTACAATCCAATACATTCGAATCAATTTTGATTCAGTAATACTTTCTTTTATCTGGTGGGACAAGCAGTAGACGAATTTCCATACCAGTTCCAAACCATTTTTTAAATTTATATTGCTATAAATAAATAAATAAATTGCTTCATAATGAAAACACAACAATGAAATTCGTAAACAAAGTTAAATACCAAAAATGCATTTCAACGAAACCATTATTTACTACATCGATTCTTACCTGGCTGAACGGTTCTAAATAACTGGAATTGAAATAAAGTAATATGATTTCAAATGAACTGAAATGAGTATAATGGAAGTGTTCCATCGTTTTTTTTTTTGGTGATACTTTCATAATGCATATTCATGAATTGATTGCTTTAAACGTCCAATTTGAGCATTTGGTTCTGCATTGATTGTTCTGTACGCAACTACTCCAAATTAATAATCATAAAATCCTTTTCTGTATGACTAACTATTGACTCTGAAAAACCATTAACCAAGATGATTTTTCTATGTTGTAGAGGAAGTCTTACCGTAATCAATAGCCGTACAGTTATTTCTAAATCCATTATTTTGTCGTAATAATTATTCTCTTTTGGTTTCAGTTACTATGAAAACATAAGGAAATTATCTACTATAATGAGAGACCGAGACATTCCTCCTAAGGACAGAGCAGTATATTGGATTGAATACGTAATGAGACATAAAGGAACACAACACCTGAGAGCAGCATCATTAAGTTTATCATGGTATCAAGCATATATGTTAGATATTGTATTTTTCCTGCTAGTTTTATGTTCTACTATTATTATTGTTTCATATTACGTGCTCTTGAAACTGATCGCAATCGGAAGAAAGGGATTTAATATTGTAACGTGCTGTTTTCCTGCGTGATATTCTCTTTTAGTAGTAAGAAAGAAACAGCAGTGAAATTATGGTATGTTGCATATTCTTCATCCTTTCATGAGTGATGTGACCATGTGGACAAGTTCATGCAAATTAAGAACTTAAAGGGAACACTTAGAGATATGTTTTCGGTAATGAAACCACCAACAGTATTTGATTCATGTTATCAAGTTGTAATAAACAATCTTTACAATGATTTGCCTTGATTGACATTTCAGATAGCTCCTGTTGTTAGATTATTACACTTGTAACGGTTCTTTACGTAAGAACGTAGAGTTCCGAACTAAGGTTTAAATCATAGTCACTAGTATAACAATATTAGTCAGATAAATATTTCTTCGCAGTCTTACTGGGGATGACTCTGCCAATATGTCTGACAAGAAGGATTCTGTCTGTGTTACTTTATGACCGGCAAAAGTTAGTATATTCTTCTTACGACGTCTATGTTAACGCGCTTGCCTTGTATTTTGAAGTAAAACGTTATTTGGAGTATCCTTCTATTGCAAGGAAACAATAAACTTTATGCAGCAATCTTAGAGAAACAAGAACAAAATTAAAGAAATATTTTATTTAAAAAAAATAGTAAATATGTTGCGTGAAGAACAGGACTAAAATTAAAAAAGAATAGTGGTAAAATTAATGTTCACGTGTTTAAATATCCATCTGATGTTTAAGTGATTGCTGGTACGAATGGGTTCCATTGATAGCAAAAATAGTAGCAATTGTTGGCATGTTTTCAGTATTTTAAACACGGAATACTTATAAATTCAGCTGCCTGTATTCAAGCTCCATTTGCTAAGTGTCTGACGGAAAATGGTAAAATGTTATATAAGACGGACTGTCCTGCTGCACACAGTAAAAACTTGGGTAAACTTTATTTTATATGTGCCAGTCTAGTAACTGTTGACTTCGGCCCGTCACGATTATGTGTCACGTTCTAGTTAAAAGACACCCATGCCCCTGGCGGGACTCGAATCCAGGACCTTCGAGTCGTTGGCCTAACGCCTTAGACCACACGGCTACCCGGTCGGCTGCTGCATACAGTGTTTATGGTATTACTTCGATCTGTTATAGCAGCGTTTCTCAACGTATGGTCCGTGACAATAAGGTAGGTGGTCCGCAGTTGGAATTTAAAATAAATCAGTAAAAATGATCCATATGAAATGTCTGCTAAATTAACACTTTACTCATCAGTCAAGAAGACAGTCATTTTCAGACTATCACCGAATGAGTCAGAAAAGTGGTTAGGACAGTAGACAGTGTTCGGAGGTCACGGATACAAACCTCTGGGCCAGCCATCGTGACAGCGTTTTCCGTAGTTTATCCTTAGTCATTCCAGGCATATGGTGGGATGATAGGCCAGGGACGCTTCGTTCAGATTATTAAGTTGTTCATTCATCCTTCCATGCACATCTGTGCACGTTCGCAGTCGCTACCACGAACTCCTCGAAGCAGGGAATCGCCGCGGCAATTGGAAGCATAGAAAGACGAGTAATAAAATATGGGTGAAGGGATCAGGAATATGGTTGTACTTCTTGCCTGCTCATTTTAACAAACTTCAGAGCAGAGAATCGCCAAGGCTTGTAAAAATAAGAGGACTCAAATGAAGAATATGGTAGTTGTTTCCCTCGCTGTCCGCGAATAACCCAAGAGGTTGAAAAGCAACGTTTCCCTCCCTGTGTTGTTTGACTCCAAGCAAACATGTGTTGTCCATATTTCAGCTAACTAGTTGATTGGTATTTACTGTTACTATTTGAGTGGAAGTGTTCAGTATCCCTTGTGAAATGCTGAGTGATAGCTAGGAAAAGTCAGTCATGAAACTTCAGTTTTCGTATATTACGTGAGCTTTTTAAAATGGAAAAGTTGCTTAAAAATGGGTACTTTGAAAAGAAGAGTGAGCGAAACGTGTAGTGTTCAAGTCCATTCCAACTCCAAGGCATGTGTTATAGCGGTAAGTGAATTTGGCGGTATTAAAGAAGAAGCAAGTAGTTCAAAGGAAAAATATAGTAGAAAATGTGACAGCTCATATCTGGAATTCGTCTTTACCTGGTGTGGTGATGAAAGTGAGCAGAAACCTCAATGTGTTGTGTGCTATGAAGTGTCGACTGAATGCGTGAAACCTGCTAAACTCCAATGGTATTTGGAAACTAAGTATTGTGATGTGAAAATAAGCCATTGGAATATTTTCAGCGACGTTTAAGGACATTAAATCATGAGAAAAACTTCGTTTCGAGCGTGGGTTCGATCAATAAGAAGGCACTGGAAGCATCCTATCTTTTAAGTTTGAGCATAGCAAAACGGGGAAACCTCATTCTATTGCGGAAAATTTATCACTTCCGGCTATAAAAGAT
Source organism: Lepisma saccharinum (assembly GCA_022664845.1). Classification (NCBI taxonomy): domain Eukaryota; kingdom Metazoa; phylum Arthropoda; class Insecta; order Zygentoma; family Lepismatidae; genus Lepisma; species Lepisma saccharinum. Next base: position 32,361 of record JAGDQP010019130.1, read on the forward strand.
GTGGTAAATACTATGTTCGGTAACAAATTCCTAAAAGAAATTGACTTGATTCCTCTTTCAAATGACACTGTCGGTCGCAGAATTAACGATATGGCAGGTGACGTAGAACCTTAGTTAATCGAGAGTTAAGAAAAGTCTCACACCATGATTATGCGTTACAAGTAGACAAGATTTCTATGTTGCACACGATGCGTAGTTAATGTGTTACATAAGATATGCGCATGATAACATTATTCATGATGATATTCTATTTTGTAAGACTTTGTCAACGCGAACAACGGGGGAAGAAATATTTATCACTCTCAATAATTACATGAGGGACAAGGGTATAGATTGGGGAAAATGTGTAGGCTTCTGTTCAGATAGAGCTTGTGCCCTTACTGGTAGACATAGTGGCGTAGTTTCTAAGGTCAAGGAAGTGGCTACTAATGTGTCTTGGGTACATTGTTTCATACACAGAGAAGCGTTAGCATCAAAAGGAATGCCACCTAAATTTAAAACTGTGCTAGAAAGTGCTGTAAAGCTAGTAAATTTTATTAAGGCCCGGGCGTTAAACAACAGGTTATTTTCAGTGCCCTGCAAAGAAATGTGCAGTGAATTTATGAACCTTTTGCTTCATTCTGAAATTTGCTTTCTTTCCAGGGGAAAAGTGCGAAAAAGGTTATTTTAATTGAATCGTCAGTTTGAAGAAGGAAATAAATCCAAAAAGCTGTTTTTGGGAAATTAACAAAAACTGTATAATATGTTTATTATTTATTGAAAGGAAACAATATTGTTACTGAATATTCAAAACGATCTTGAGATACTTGCGTACTGCTCAGGTAGTTTACAAGTATTGTATTTTTTCCTGTAGAATTAAAAAAAGTTGGTGGATTTGTTTCCTTCTTCAAACTTATGGAAGAGAGTCTGCACATTTTTAAGCGTTGAGACGTAAGAATGAAACAAAATCGACCAGAAACTGAAGAAAAACGCAATGGAAACCTTCAAATGAATGTTATTTACAAGAAATGTATGCACAATGAACTCGTAAGTAATAAAAGTAATAAAGTAAGTAATAAAAATTAATTTTTCCCCTTCTCCCTACAAATGTGCAAAACTGCTTTTATTCCGTAACAGTGATAGCAATACTTGCTATATGTAAATATCTGTTAACAATAGGAGTTAAAAATATCAGTGTATGAAAACGTATCTAAATGCGAGTTATTAATTCCCGTCTGTGGAACAGAAGTTTAAAACAATATTTTAGACTAACCTATTTACCTGTATCCTGTTACGTGTGCAGTAGAGATATGGACGAAGGTAGTTTAGTTCCTACCAGAACTGTTATAAAACTATCCTATGTAATTATCGGAGATTAGATTTACTGGTAAAGAAACAGTACATCAAACCACAATTAAATCAAGAAAGTATAAAGCGGTAGGTAGGGGAAAGCGTAATTGTTTCATGCTGAATTAGTTAGTATAATAACTTGCGACTAGTGGCAGGAAGAGCTGAGCCATTCTCGCACATGCGCATTACTACTAAACAGTAAATAGTACTTCCAAACAATTGCATCCAGTTGGCAATTTAGCTTATTGATAGTTTGTTGAATAGCTAATGCAAGGAACCCGCGATCGAAACCTGGTGTAGTTTCTTTTCTTAATGAAAATATCGTTTCTCTTTTATATATATATACGCATATTAAATTAGGAAATTTATTAAGATTAGTGAAGAAACGCATGCGGAGGTTCGGTAAGTCAGGTACGGTATTCCATTTATTGCACACACGATTAACTCGTGTTTTCACAATGCTCTCTTCCTGTCGCTAGTCACAAGTGCCTTGTAGTAGTGTCTCAAATAAGGAACTTCTATTACGGTGGGAACATTCTCGCACAAGCGCATTACTCCTTCAACATACATGAGACTGACAAGCAGATAGTTTCCAATTATCAATTTAGTGGATTGGTTGCATGTCGGAAAGCTAATACGGAGAACCCAAGATCGAATCATGGTGTGATTTTCTTTGTCTTTTTTAAAGAAAAAACTTTTCTCTTTTCATATATATATATATACGCATTCGGAAATTTAATAAAATTAGCGACTGAATGGTGTTTTCTCAGACATTCGACAGTAGGACGTCTTGTTTTGAGACGCTAGTGGTCTTCTTCCCTTCTTCAAACTGACTAATATATCCAAGGCCAAATAAATCATTCTATAACTGGCTATCGTTCTCTTCTTCTACCTTATGATAAGCGGGTATAAATTGAGGTGCGTGTTTTGTAAAAAACTGAATTTCGATATTTTTATCATTTGTTCCCTTCTTAAAATTGCTGGTTCATTTTTTCTAAACTATGTCTGTGAAGTTTATGGACTGTTTAATGTGCGTACTGTTTTAACTGCCTCAAAGGAAGAAAAAAGTTTAATCGCAAAACTAGAGCTTTCCTTCGAAAGTACAAAGAATAAAGGAGTTTCTCTTAAAAATAAAAAAAACTTTAGGTGAAGGAGTACCGAACCCGGGACCACTGAATCCCAAGTCCAATGCCTTACCCATCGATTTTAGCATTTTATTAAACCTGAATTAGACTACAGAATGAGAATAAACGAAAATATTAAAAAATACATTAAATGCAAATAAATTATAAAACAAAATAAACATTAACAATTCAAAATAACCTATTTGAAATATGAATAAAATGTAAACCTTTTTAAAAATAAAAACTTTCGGTGAACTGGTATCGGACCCGGGACCACTGCATTAAACTCCAACGCCTTATCCATTACTACACGTAGCCAACTACATATATATAAATAATATAATAAATCACAGTCATACATATTCAATCCACTAGTGGATGAGGCCTTTCCCCGAAGGGTTGGTCTACTGATTTTTGAGCCCCCACCGGGAATCGAACCCGGGACCGCTCGCACTGGAGTCGAGCGCGCTACCGACTAGGCTACGCAGGAGCTCATATATCTATCTATCTATCTATCTATCTATCTATATATATATATA
>JAGDQP010019131.1:0-24798 GCA_022664845.1 Lepisma saccharinum
AGTACTGGTTTTGGTCCGCTCCGGAATATTTCCGGTACCCACCATATATGGTCGGCATTCCCCTACCCGCCACCTGGGGAGTCTCCTGGTTGGAGACCAGTAACTCCAACCCGGGCATATATATGAAATAGATAATATATAAAATTCTAGCCGCCCCCTTAGTCACTATAATTATCACAATTGTTGTCATATTACTAGCCTTTCTGCAATCAAACAAAATCATTAGTCGGTAAAAAATATCCCCCCTTTGAATGAGGCTTTGACTCAAAATCATCCGCTCGAATTCCTCTCTCTATTCGCTTCTTCTTAATTGCAGTAGCTTTCGTTATTTTTGGCGTAAAGATTGTTCTACTTCTACCTAGCACTATCACACTAACCACCCCCCATAATCATACCTTTAACTACCGTAAGAATAACTTTCCTACTAATTCTACTTATTGGCTTATACCACGAATGAAACCAAGGATCATTAGAATGAACAACATACGATAATGGTTCATCATAATACTTAGTTTGCAGCCAAAAGGTGTTGCTCAGAAACTCATCTTACCAAACAAGAAGCAAACATATTGCATTCAGTTTGGACCTGAATTTAGATGACCATCCTTGTTTATTAGTTGAAGCCAAATTAGAGGCATATTATTGTTAATAATAAAAATGGGAAACTTCAAGTAATCATCCCCAACTAAGGAGGTAAGTACATAATGAAACAAAAAAAGCTGCCAACTTTTATCTTTAGCTGTTAAATCCCGTTATTACCTCTTCAATAAACCTGCTTAATATAACAATTACACTACTTTTTCCAGGTAGTAATGTGAAACCTTCTTGGGGAATATCTTATTTGAAGAATAAATTATTCTTTTTAGTATGTTCAGTTTTACGCTTTAAATATAAGCTATTCACATAAACAAGAAAAATTATAGCTGTTAAAAGTATAATTAAAATCAATAAAATTTAATATAATTTAAATTCATTAAACTGAATTTTTGTTATTAAATAAAATTTAATATAATTTAAATTCATTAAACTATTTTTGTTACTAGAGTAGAACCACCTGCTATAAAATCATGAATCCCTTGCCCCTCTAACATTTCCCTTCATCTTTGGTCAATAATTTTAGCATACGCCCCACCCGCATCAAGTGGAAAGCGGATACCATAATTAGTAGATAAATAGGGCAAAAATCACATCAAACCTATTATAGCTATGTAAAAAATAAACTATACTTGAAGTTACTTGATTTTTTCACATTCTAGAGTCCCCTAACAAAAACCCGCCCCAAGCATCTACACCACAAATAATTAAGGCTCCCATTTTAAGAGGTAGTGGTAACACATCAACAGACGGGCAAGGAAATAATAGTCAATCTATAACTCTCCCCCCTCCAAGAATAGAAGCCACAGTAAGTCCTAATATTTCTCGAATTATGACCCAATCAATATTATCCCCCACTCCATGGCATGTACTACCAACGAATCCCATTTCAGTTAAATAATATCTCAAACGAACAGAATAACATACAGTTAATCCCATAGAAAAAAATAATAAATTAACTAAATAAATTCACGATATTCTGGCCATTTCCAAATTAAATCCTAAGAATAAAATCCGGCCAAAAATGGAGTTCCACAAAAAGTTAAATTACCTGTGTTTAAACAAGACAAAGTTAATTGTATTTTATATACAAGTCCTCCCATACAACGAATACCCTGGGTGTCCAACACTCCATGAATAATAGCCCCGAGCACGAGAATAATAAAGCCTTAAAAAGAGCATGAGAATAAATAAAAAAGCTAGTATAGCAAATCCTATTCACAAAATTATTATTAAACCCAATTGACTCAAAGTTGATAAAGCAATAATTTTCTTTAAATCATATTCACAATTAACCCCACTCTAGCCATAAATATTGTAAAGTGACGAGCAATCAGCTGCAGAATGTGTATAAACACATGTGCTAACACAGCACGCGCAAAGCACGTGCTGTTTGTTTACAAACAAGCAGTAGTAAATCGTGTACTACGCTAGCGAGTAAAATCATGTGCTCATACTCGTAAACAAATGGTAGTGGAAGACGGACGAAGCCGACGGAGCAGAAGACGTCGGAGGACTGCAGAGTCAGCAGAACAGAACTGAATAAAAGCCGGCAAGACAGAGCATCAGGACTATTCCGCTTCCAGGGATAATCACGTCCACTCCTCCTCCTCACCTAGGCCTGATCTGCTACGGGATAGGTCTAACCTCCTTGAACTGATCTGCTACGGGATAAACCGCTCCTTACTACCGCCTGATCTGCTACGAGATAGGTAAAACTCCTAAGTCCAGAGCTGCTACGGGATTGGGCTTTCAAACTTCCTTTCTCTACCAGGTAGTTGCCAACTACTTGGACCATCACCTGCCATACAACAGACCGTTGTTTAGGCTACATCGAGTGCAATAAGAAGATTACAGAGAAAGTAATTTGAGATACTTTGTAAGTCAAACATAAGCCAATATAGTTTTGTATGGGAATCTTTTTATTAAAATAGTGGACTTGTAATTTTTAAAATAAATGATGAAGGGATAAAAGACAAGCTACGATCCTTTCATTGCTTTACCTTGCTCTACCTAATAAACTAAATAAACCAGTAACGGTGCCAGACAAAGATATTCTGGGCATTGCGGTGGTAATTAAGGCGCCCCCTCAAGGGAAATATTACGATATAGTTAAACCAGAAAGCAGCAACATAACTCGCCCCGCAAAGCTATTAACTAAGTCATCACTAAAACGAATTAATAAATACACCCCCGCAGTCACCAAAGTTGAAGAATGAACTAATCGAAATAATAAGTGAATCAGTTCTTTTTTTAAAACTATTTTATAAATTTAAAAATGCTTAACACATTCGACTTCCAATCAACATACCACGCCAATCTCCGGACAAGGACTGAGTGAATTCCTTGTGCATTTAAATGTCGGCGCGACGTACTTAATATCGATTCGTTTTTGTTTGGTGTTGCTTTCCCCTGATACCAGGAGCGCTACTGTCATTCAGATCTCCATGTCAGGTGCTCGGTGAATCATCTAGTCCTCATTTATCTATGTAAGTGGGCTAAACATGAATAAGCTTCACCTTCTCATGGGATGCGACACCAATACTCATAATGTAATTGAAGGCAGCAAGGACACAAACCGTAGAGGTGAGTTCTTCCTAAACTATGTAGTCGGTAATAACCTATTAATACAAAAGCTAAGGAACGAACCTACTTTCATCAATCGAGCCCGAGAAGAGGTTCGCAGATATAACAACTCATTACTTAAAAGAGACATGCCTCTGAAAGAGCTTTCTACAGAAATCCCAGAAAAACCGACTGGAACTCCAATAAAATGGAGATGACAACCATGCATGGTCGGATTTAGGAGAGAGACCATGGGGGTGGGGGACAATTACTTTAAAAGCCATCGTTTAGAATTAAACATTTAAGTCATTCTGAAATGTCTGGGGATTAATGTCCCCCATAAATCCTCCCATGCAACCATGCTGTGATTAATAAAAGGAAAATTAGAAACTTTTCTGACATCGACAGCAGGAGACGCTACATCAGTAAAGCCATGCTATACGCATGTAAGAGCAATTGTTCTCTTCAGAAGAAGCCCCGACCAAAACGTGTTAGTTGATATACCAGACAATTAGAAAAATGTCCACTATGTACAACGCCCACCTATTTGCATTAGAGACAGTGACATGGCGCCTCGCAGAATTTTTTTAATAGTGAGAAAGAGAATACTTACTGCTTAGAGGACTACTTGGAATCCGAATAATATCGCAAGCACTTTCAATTCGAACGTGTTTTATTAAAACAGAGTGCTGAGTAGTTTGGCCATGTTAACACATTCAGAATAATAATTAAAAAAATCACCAGAATAATTTATCATAACTTGTAACAACGTGCAATCATTTCACTATGTGAACAACAATTCATAAAAATTAGTAAAACTGCATCTATCTGTAATCGACAATTTTATTCATCTATTAGTCTTTCAGTGTCAATTACAACAAAAGGTTAACCAAGGTAAAAGTGGTTAATTGTATAGTCCATGTAAAATATTTAATAGGCCTTTGAGAGCATTACCAACAACCACGACTGGTCTTAGGGAATTTACAACGTCAAAAAAAATTATGGGGCATCCAGAATCAATTGCTTTCTCCTAACTCCTACTCCCTTCGGGTAGGAAAGATTGAAGGTAACTTCGTTGTGTTCCGCAGGAAATGGTTTCGCACGTCCTTCGACGGGCGCGACATCTGTTTATAAAAATGAGAAGATATCCTAACTTCCGCTATTATGTCCATACGTCAATTGGTACTGTAAACATTTAGAAAAATCCCAGAAATGTCACATTTATTCCCAATATTAAGAATTACACGATGCACAACAATAAATTAGTGTGATTCCAAAAATACATTAGGTTTAATGGTGCGTCCTATGTCCGCCAGAACTTTTTGAACGAATGTGAAACCAAAATTCGGTGAGTATGTATTTAGCTTTTCATGATTTGCTCTATTTAACGTAAAATATCTCAATCTAATACTTCTGTAAAGTTGGAGAGGTGGCGTCTCCCTATCGGGGTTCTGGTGAAATTAATAGCTGCAACATTCCTTCACATGTAAAAAGCAATGCATCCCTGTGTGTTGCGTTTAAATAAAATTTATGTGGAGTGCTAAAGTGGCTTAACATCTCGTGTATATTATGTACAAAAGCACAAATGAGCTTTCAACACTTTTGTATTACAGAGGAAGAAAATAAAATAACCATGGTGCGTTGTGTGTTATAAACTTTGTACAAGGGTGCATCTCTACTTTGTATTTATCTCGCGAAGCTTGAAATATCACGCTAACATTAATACCACAGAAAAATAAGAGCTTTCTTGGAGAAACTTTACTTGATGGACCGCATCTTCCGCCACATATTGAAGAATATGTACTGTCTACACCACTTATTCATTTACGAATAATTCTCGCAGAGACTTCTATAATTATGTAGCGACAACCAGCAATCCATAAAGTGTTACGAAAAGCTATGTCATTATTTCGTTAAATACGCACTCGAGTTGATCAGCACACAATAAGCATGGTAGCATGCTGAGGAATACTTATTGCGGCACTTCGTGACAGTGTTCGATTTATTATAAATTACAAATGAGAGATCCTAAAGCTGGTAAGTTTCAACATACTACCTGAATGGATAGAAATACATAGATTTTATCTCTGGTTGGGATGATATTCGGAATCAACAACGATTGATAAAATACTCACGAACCATGGAAGATCCCGACATCCCCTCGGCAAATCGAACAGTGCTTTTTGTTATGAATGAACGTCCAAAAGAAAACACGGACAGTATCTCGAGAGAGCGAAGGGTAGGTAGTTAAAGTTAGATAATTTCAAGTAGACATGGCGTTTAAAATACCCTGCATGTGCTTGCCCTCAATACGCAAGATGCTACATAGTCTCTTGTTTCTCTCTCGCTCTTTCAATTTTATTTCACCCTTCAATTACTCTAAACATTGTATGCCTTGTATGATTTCATCACTTCCGATTTAGAGGTGTGAAATCTATAAGCTGCACTAAAATTAAATCGAATATAGTACGATGAAATGCAAATGTTATAAAATAACTATATGCCTTTATTTCACAATTTCAGTCGCTAGACAAAAATATATGTATACAATTTATTTGCTTTCATTAAAGTGCTGTCCAATATTTACTATGTTAATTGTACTTCGGATGGTAACATTTTTATCTAGAGTCGTTTTGGTGAAACAGGTGGTAAAACACATACCATGTCGCGCTAGGTCTTCTGGGTAAAATAAATGACCGAATTTCTCGAAGGGCATCTTCAATGAAACCTTCATGAAAGGAGCAATAAAAGGACCTTCGCGACTCTTCCTTTAGGTTTCGAACGGCCTTCAATATGGCGGCGACGAAGGGATGGGTGGTGGTTCGGATGGCCCAGATGCCTAAACCAGATTTGTCCACTTTTCTAGATCCTGTTTGGCACGTATTTACAATTTCGTATACATTCAAAGGTTTATCTGACCTAGCTTAATAGCTCAATTAACATTACAAGCAATCTGACACAACAAAGTACAGATTCGTCCAACAATATTTGCAGGGATTCTACGTGCTTCCATAGAAAGTAAAACACAATGCTCTCCACTCAAATCAAACACAGGACACAAGTCTGATATAGAATCCGAATTATTAGGTTCAGTTTTCATGCAAGTGTTCCAAAAGCACGAATTTGAAGCTAAGGGCCGTTTTAGACGATACAATTTCTCGTACGATGAATCTTAGCGAAAGTAGTGTGCCAGCGTAAAAGGAAAGAAGTTATCAATTTATATCATAGCATCTTACCCTATTGTAGAATTCTTGCTTTCACACTCTTGCACTACTACTAATCGTAAGATTCATCGTAGCATAAATGCTGTCATCTAAAATTTACATACAAAATGAAATACAATATACAAGTGCATGAAAATCCTTCCAACAAGAATTTAAACACGAATTATTTTGATGTAGAAAAGATGGCGTCTTAATAAAACCACGTTTTACAGGAACGAATCCAATCATAAATTCACGTTTTGTTCTCTTTCACGAATCTACATATAAATAGAAATCAATAAACACCATACATTACCAAATAATCTTTATACGAAAATAGTATGTAGACACCTTACGAAAAAAAAATATACTCCACGAGATAAAATATTTTAAAATCATCTTAACTTACCGATAAGTTTCCAACTGCCAGCTACAAGCGGTCAGTTGTTCAGGAAAGCTGGAGATGGCGGCGCCGTCAGTGTTGCGAAAACAAAGCAACTGTGCGCGTGACAAGAGCGTGAGGAGAATTGCGTCTGAAAAACGTTAAACCTCCCAGGAAAGTACATTTAAACGCCTACTATATAATTTGCGTCACAGAAGATATATTCTTTGAAAATAAGCTCCTTAATCAACACGTAAGAATGGTAATAATTGTAAATTATGAAGTGGACAATTTTATTTACTATTAATTTGGTACAGTTAAGAATTTAATAGAGAATATGCTGGGCTATATTCGTAATTTTATTAAAAATGAAATTAACTTTTCTTTGAAACACAGGTACACAAAGAAGAATAAAACAGTGTATGCTGCTTTCTTAAATTGGCCCCAAAGTGGAACTATTACCCTTACTGCTCCTGTTACTAATGACTCGACAAAAGTCAACCTTCTTGGCTACGAAGAAGACTTGAAGGTAGGTGGAAATTTGTTATAAAGCTGTAAACTATTATGATCAGCTGATAATTTTGAGACTTCGAAAGATTCAGAGAAAAATTGCGCAGGTATACATAATGCTGACATTAGAAGTTTAAAAAACTAAATAAAAACGTTATCGAAAGTCGAACTTAAATTTTGGCTCATAAGAGAAAGTAGAGTAATGTCGAATGGTTGTCTAATGTTGGCAATTCTAATTTCTCATTAGGGAAGTTATGAAGTCTAACTCTAATAAAATGAATTTGTAGCGTAACAGAGTATTTAAAGATTTCGTCTGGCTAAAGAAATCCAATATGTGCGTGAGAAATGTTTCTTTGCAAGCAGTTAATCTTTCAAAATTATAATATACATCTGCCGTTTCTGCAATTAAGAAAATAGTGAATAAAGTTAGGAAGGAATAAGGTTTACGTTTTTATTTTATGCAGTTCACATGTGGAATACTGTGTACTTCTGTCAATTACAGTTGCCAACTTGTCTATATACTCTAATGCAAGATACCTTCAATGCCCTAATATGAGATATAGAAGCACATTGTAGATTTCACCATGGCAATGAAGCCTGTTGTAGAGGCTTTCTTCTAAAAATAATAATTATTTCATCATGCAGGCTACATACAGCAATTCAGTGATACACCACTATTTACATGCTGCTTAAAATGTGCTTGTAAAAGGTTTTTAAACAAACTACTGTGAACAGCCTATTAACTGTAGTATTTAAGTTTAATTCCAAATTATGTTATAGACAAATATAAGTATGTCCTAGGGATGGGTAGTTGCATATTGTGGACTTCAGTTATCACCCCAGCGCCTGTTTAGTGGATTATGCTATAAACTTAATTTAAATAGTATCATCTACTTTGCAATTGTTCAAACTTTCTCGTAGCTAAAATGGAGAAAAGCCGAGGAAAGTGGCAAATTATCGGGTTGCATATATGTAATAACATACAATTGAATAGTAGGTTTATTTTTATGTACTGTACGTTATTTTAAATCACGTTCACTGGTGCACCTCATATTGTCGACTTAAATCCCTCTGGAGCAGTGGTTCTCAATGTCTTTTTATTTGTGGCACACTATTCTGTGTAGTGCATTCTCGCGGCATATTAATGTGCGAGCTGGGATTTGCAATAAACAAAACAACAAGAAACGGGCTGTCAATTCAGCAAAAAAGGCGTTGTGTACGAAACTAGAAGTTCAAGTTTCTCATTAATAACTTGAATCTTTTATTGCCAGGCGTAAACGAACCAATAGTGTCCCTGGAAAGTAAATATGTTTAAACTCATTCATTAAAAAAAAATATTGAGTGAAATTATTTAAACTACTATTACGAGCAAACACATCGCGGTACACCTAGCAAATCTAACCCACACACGTGCTGAGAACCTATACTCTAGAGTGTTAAAATATCATACTGTGCGTCGCCTGTAGCACGTTTTGATTTCACAAGATGGCAGTAAGCGTAAAGGTAAGGAAAGGGGGTGGGATTGGAAACTGAAAATGCATACATCCAAGATGATAATCTGGCACGAGCGCAATATCACGTACAATTGATGGCCCGCTAGCTGAAACAATGTGACATATTTTATACTCCTCGTATTTGAAGCTTCGGAGAGGTGTGAGTAAATAACAGAAACAAAAATTGAATGATGACAACAGTTTTATGCGTAACATGATACAGCAAGTGTGAGCTTTGTGAAGCACGGCGTGTCAAAGATAAAAGAGTACAATATACATGTTTGGAAATAGGCTTAATAAAATCATACTTTATGAGAGATGTGGCATCGCAACACATTTTCTATATAATTGATTTCAGTAAATTTTAATATATTTGAAAAATTCTCAGCTATTAAGCCACAGTAAAGTGTTCTCTTCCCACACTGGTGATACCACTTCTTCCAATAAACTTCCGAGATCCACCTTTATCATTTTCTCCTGGTTGTAGCGAACCCAAACAGATTTGGAGGATGCAGAACTTTCATTCCATTGATAGGTCCAAATCCAATCTCATTTATATGACGATGTTCGCTCTGAAGGACTAGCAGGAGCATCTTCTTTAGCGGACCACAAAAATTGAAAATGGGTTCGATTGTCTACGAATGTGTTAAGCATCCTGGTTTGGGATTGCGCTTACGTAATTCGCTTAGCACGAGAAAATAACATGCGTTTGGATGACAATTCATAATTAAAACCATATGTCGGTCAATGGTTATACGAGGATCAACAAATGTTTGAACAGATGCCTGGGCTTGTACTTCAACTGCCGCATTTGCTTATACTAGAGGTTGGGCCAAAATACCGCTTATCTGTAAACTGACAATACTTTGCTGAACTTCAAAATTGTGTAGCTGATGATTGCTTGCTTGAAACTGAAGGATGTGCATGAGAGCGGCTTTCAATGCCCACTTCCGCAAGTATTTTTCATGAACACTAATTCCTAGTTCCCTAGCGCGCGTGAAAGCTCCAAGTGTAATTAAATTGATCATTTGCAGCCGCCACGCAATACGAGAGATACTTTGCTCTTGAGCTTATAAATCTATATAATGCTGTCTCTGAACTATGGGCAATGACTGCGAACAGTATGGTAGTCTAGGGTCCAGTAACACTTCTGTATTCAAGTTATTTCATGGAGCAAATTATTCTTGTATAAAGTAATTAGATGTATAAGAAGCATAAATCTTAGGTAGAAACTTGTCACTCCACACACATTTTCAGTCGACGTAATTCAAAATCGTCGCCAGGTAACCCTCAACTGGCTTAACATATTCAAATGAAGTGTGCAACAGACATAAAAATATATAAATCCAACATAATTTCATATATCTGAGTCATGTGAACGAAGATGTTTGATTTTGAAGGTATACCAGAACCAAAAACTCCACCAATTTGGAAAGTGACATCAAGATCGATTCCCCACTGTAACTTGAGTACGAGAATACCCATTATTACAATGTTGATGTTCAAGTGTGTATGTCGTAAGCTTTTTGAACGCCATTTAGACAAACTATATATTTCATAGTGTGGGGTGAGGCTTGGAGCCCGAGTCTTCTATTCAGACCAGCTTCCCTATTTCCGGAGGATAGAAATCGACATGTGTTGTCTCTTTGACAAGTGGAGGGGATCAGTATGTATCCCGTGCGTATGTAAGTATTCTCTATCTCTGTGTCTGTCAGTGCATCGTGTTTGTTTACTGCCTAGGACATAAAGACCCATCTGCTAGTATGTGAATATGTACATTATGTTTACAACTCTCGCCAAGCGAGTTTCAAAGACTCTTCGTATGTTCAGTCATCTTAGTAATAATCGATCGGTTTTCCATAATCATTGTCCTTTGATGCGACAATTTCTTGATGTGACTGATGCCCTCAACACTCACTCATCCAGAAACTGACTGCGCCAGTTGCTGCGTGACTTCTTTTTGTGGTATGGTCTTCATTTTCACATTACCATCTTGTGTGTTTAACTGGTGAGTACGTTCCTTTTCCTATCGATTCCATTCGTTCCTCTTCTTCTATTCTTTATTCAGTTGTATTTGACTGTATGTGCGTCATGATCTGCTCCTAATAGCCTGATACAGTGCTTTTTTCGTCTGTTATTTTGGGTACTAAAACAGCACAACCATAATTTTGTTAAGTTTTCCTTCACTTATGCGATGCCTGCGAGTATTTCTTATTTCTATTCGCAAGGTGGATACATATCCTATTTTCCGTGAAATCCCCTTACGCGACCAATGAAAATATTCAACGCAGATCTGGACTAGGGCTGAACATCGCAACTTCCACTGTAGGAGGCTTCGCTGCAGGTGCGCAAGCGGAGTGTTGTCCCAGACCTGTTTACACATTTTCCAAAGACCCTCAACAGTGGTAGTATGTCGTGAAGCAATGCCTCTCTTCAAGGGACCAATGGCGCAAAAGTCAATAAGGGATGCATACGGAGACTTGACATGGACTAACGAAAACGGGATGACACTGACACCCGTCTCAGCTTCCTTTCTGCTGTAGTACATGATAGAAGATCGAGCTGTATGACTGTACGCCTTACGCATGTGGATTCAGACTTGAGATTGCTCCGCACCATGCAAACAAGGGATGTGTTCGTAAATGTGGTCTATGATATTCTCCTGGAAACACTGCGCACATTTCTCTTACTAAGAAAATTATAAGTATTCCACCAGCACAGAAACCGGCCACTACCGGAATCATGGTTTTGCCGAATAAAGTTCGAAAAGAACTGTTGTCCTTTTGATCTATAAAAATTGTGCTAAGTTTGTTGGTGTTATCCAGGTAGCTGAGAGCTTCATCTGGAGAATCGTCCACCTCCATTTATTCCCCGAAAGGTAGCGCTCGTTCAGTTTTCCGTATTTTTTTTCTGGCAAAGCTCTTCCGGAAGGAACCCACTATTATACTGTTGAATAATGCGTAACACACGCGAATTGATGATGGTCAGTTGTGACGTCACCCACCTCCTTGTAAATTATTGCTTTATATTCGTATTTACGTTACTATTCTTTTCTTTTCTTTTGTTTTGTGTAACGTTCTTATTCTATTTATATATTACATATTTTCTATATTTTCATATTGTGTTATATTTTATTTCAAATACTTTGCTTGAAGCAAATGCCTGCACATTTTAACTCACAATCTAGGTCAATGTTTTATGAATAAACCTCGTGATTTTTATTTTATTCCTAATTGTTTCTTTGTACCCTAGAAACGGCCAAAGGGTGTACAAATACTTTCTAATGACGTAATTGATGAACTCTTTACAAGCCAGCGTTGTAACTGCAATAAATATTAATAATTAACACATTTGTACAATTATAAAGAATCTTTATGAACCAACCGAGTGAACAAAATGCGCCCCAACCCCGACGGTCCAATTTTAGCCGCCATCGGCCCGTTATCGGGAGTGTGACAGTCGGAAAAAAGTCGCATTTAAAGTCGGTCCACCGGCGGCCCGACGTCAAACGGGCGCGTTAGGCAAAAAATCCTGTTGTCAAAGTGGCCTAAAGAACGAAGCCAGGGTTGATGTAACTATCTTAAACTAATCCTTGTAGTGTACAAATCGCACCAGTACATTTTGTGAAAATGGTTGGCAAAAGGATGGGAAAGTTTTTTGCCTCCCTTGTCCCGACAATGCGGTTGGGATTTGGTCGGGACTGAGGAAAATGCCGACCATGTCCTAACAAGGCGGGAATATGACGGCAAGAATAGTCGAGAAGAAGGCGGGCAGTCGGCAGTCAGCTGAGACAGTCAGCAGAAAACAATTGCAATTAATATCAGTAATAGTCACGATGCATCTACACTAGTCATAAATTTGTTAATTATAGAGAATAAAAAATCAATTGCAAATGTCAGTTAGGATCGTCGGGCTTCACCCTGCACTTTTTTTTGGAACCCGACTCTACACCGACGGTTGAAATGTGGTCGGCAGCATTTGTATGGGCTTAATTCTGGCCTAGGATTGTAACTCTCAAATCTTTTGAAAAATACTGCATATAAAAACTGTGGAATGCGAAACACATATATATCAAACTTCTAATATATGCATTATAGAGCATGGAAAATCATTTGCAGATGCCAGGTATAATCTTCGGGCTTCACTCGACACTTGTTTTGAACCCAACTCTTCACCGACGGTTGAAATGTTGTCGGCAGCATTTGTATGGGCCGAATTCTGGCCGAGGGCTGTAACCCTCTAATATTAAAATGTGCTTATTACATTAAAACATATTTATCTCTTAATTTCATTCGTCTTTTGACAAAAATATGTAGTGAAAAATTTCACAAAATACAAAGCAAGCAAATACAATGAAACTAACCACATTTTTCATGTTCTCGTTTGCATCTTGAAAACATTGAATTTTAAACTATAGCCTATTTCAACGAACATTCAATTTTGTTAATAGGCCGTTAATCTATGACACAGATTTCCCTTTATGTGTGTTTTCTAAGGCGACATAGTACACTTATTGAGAAATACAAATTTAATAGTGCAGCGATGATCAAGATCTTAAAGAAAAACTGCACATAAGAAAGAAAATATGGAAAGTATTCTTTACTTTTATTTGTATATGATGGTGAAAAACGCGTAGCAACTCCATTCTAGACTGCCTTTAATACATATACCGTAAAAGAGCATCAAACTCACAACGTGGATCCATGGATGAGGGGATAAGACCACGAGCTACCAACGAGAACTGCAGAACGTTCTTGTGTTCGAACCCCACATCAGCCACTGAGAGTATTTACTGTTGAAACTTTAATACCGTAAATAATGATGAGAGCAACGGATAAAACGAAACTAACTGTGTGTATACCAATAGACAGCATTCATGCTTTGTTTTGACCAACTAAACCCGTTTCTTATAGTCTTAGCAATGCCGAGGCGGCAAACGCCTAGTGCCCGACTGTGACTTCGGGAAACGGTTGGGGTTTGAGCGGGAAATAGTTGGGCCGACGCCGGCCAAAATGAGCGTTTTTCTGGAAGGTTTTTGCTGCCTTTGGGAATGTCGGCCCGACGATCGACAATGGAGTTTTCTCCATTGGGAAGCTATGAATATCTTAGATGTCTTGAAATTGTATTTTACAAAATATTGTAAACTCTACTATTTTGCGGAAGAATATTTAACATTTGTCGAGGTTATAAATAAAGCTCTAACAGCATGTAAATTCATTCTGCTACAGACTCTGGAGCCAACGGCATCCAGAGCTCTAATTCAAGAAAGTGTTGCATGTGTCTTGTTGTTTCATTTCTCTAATTTGTATCAGTAGCAAATACACTACATATTATATCTCTTCGATGCCAGTCCGAATATATATATATATATATATATATATATATATATATATATATATATATATATATATATTATATAAAACATGATTAGTCTCTCCGATGCCAGTTAGATTTTAGAATCTCTTCTACTTAGGAAGTTTGTGCGTGACTGCTGACCAGTACACCTCGTTTAATTTGTGCACTTCGAGGGAGGAGGAAGATAGTGAAATGGAGGACTTAGTTTAATGGACATACAATCTACACGAAGTGAAAACACACCTACACGAAACATACTATATACACACATACAGAACACCTTCCTTATACTCTTTCAATTACCCTCTTCTACAGTTACACATAAATTTCCTTCTTTTCACTATTTCGTATCTGCCATCGAGATAGCCTATTTCTCCGCCACACTTCTACCGATTTTGACTTATTTTTCTTCTTATTTTCTACTGGTTGTGTCTAAAAATTCCCGATTTTGGCTAAAAATTCCTGATTTTGCATAAAAATTCCTGACTGTGAGTTATTTTCTTTTTCTTTTTTTACTTATATTTTTCTACTTGTATCTACATATCACTATACTCACGGGTGAATAGATGGTCCCAACTAGGCCCATTCTTTCTATCGTTTTACTCGTAACTAACTATTACTTGTCTCTAATTACTTGTATCTACTTTTGTATCTAACCTTTTTGTATCTAACCTAACTTGTATCTAACTTTTTTACTTCTACCCAAATACACTTTTATACTTTTTATCGTACCGGATTCGACTACTAGTATATGAATTTCACATAATATGGGCGCCATGCTGGTACGGCGATCGCCCTTAGAAGGGGTCTATTAGACCCGATAGAGATAGATACATCAGGAACTTACGATGCCACACCGGAAAAGTAGTAACGCCATACTCAACCCAGAGCAACTCCACACTTCTGCTGCCACATCATGCCTACAACGGAGGCGCTGTGTACTACTAGAGCGGAATAGGACAAGGTCATATCGTCCGATCTTAACATAATCTTTCTTCTGTAGTATATGTCTCAAGGGTAATATATTCATATATGATTAGTATAGGCTACAAGTACTGTTACTCCAGTATCTCTCTGTTTTATATTTAAGTGATTTTTAGTTTACTTTTCTTTAGTTCACAATGGTTCCTGGTTTCCTCGAATCTTGTAACATTAACTCAACTCATTTCCGGACGTCATACAATGATGAAATTTTGCGCAGTGACGTAAGTCGGGTGACAATAGAATATTCCATTGTTAGTTTTGTATATTTCTATATATATTAAAGTAATTAGAACCATATCTTAATATTCTTCTTAATATGAACTTCTTGATCCTAAAATAAATACTAGCCTGCAACGGTGTTGCGTTTGACTGGTTGCAGAACACAAGGATTTGGGCTACAACTTTTCAAAGACATGCTATACTTAAACAATTGGTACTAAAGAGTAAGAAATAATTTTATTTATGTATGACCTAAAAAGAAAAGCATGAGGCGCGCCAATTCAATAATTTATAAAGTGACTCTATATGAGAGCGCAGCCCATGCATTTCTTTTCAGGTTATGAATAAATATGAATTATTGTCAATCGATAGTATTTTAGTGTTGATTTTCTTTCTTTGTTTTTGTAGGAGATTAGAAGTCTTCCTAGGGGGGGGGGGGTCAATGCTATAGTTTGTTCCATGTTTCTTTAAGAGACAGGATTGATTGGACTCCCTATTGTAGGAATCATTGACATGCTTTCCCTTACAATATTTTTCTCAATCTCGCTTGGTGTTCAGTGTAGTTGATATGGTTTGGGCCCATATAACGGCCGTAGGGTTTTAGCTGTATCTGTACAGGAATATCGTCTTTTTGGGGTTCCTTCTTAATCTAGTTGGTTACCTACTTTCATATTTGGGTTTACATTCTTCTTGTGTTTACTGTCGTTGTTTGCAGGCGTTTGTTTCCCACAACATTGTTTATTTTCGATTAGTGAACAATTCCCAGTTTGTCAAGGTTGTGGTGGCACCTATAGTGGACTATGCTCATTTACGGTCAATTCCGGTATGGAGTATTTCTTTTGAACTCGCTATTGTTTTGTTATTGTTACTCTTTTGTTGAAGCAAACAAACATAGTGCCAGGGTTTAGGGGTTTACTGTCTTGCATTGCGCATTAACTTCAAAGTGCCTTACAAGATATTTCTAATATATCACCTTGCTGAGTTTCTTGATGAAATATTCCTGAACTCCTTTCCATCTGTAGTTGGGTTAAAAGGATACCTGAAGGAACTCAGCAAGGTGATATAGGATAAATATCTTGTGAAGCACTAGAAGCTAACGGGGAATGCAAGACAGTAAATCCCTAATGCATCACATTGTACTTGGTCGTTTTAATGAAACACTAGTCACTCAGAGAGGAACATTGCAAATCACTCTTCTTAAAACAGAATTAACAGTAAATGAGGATATTACAAACGATCGAGCATAGCCAACTATACGTACAAAAATAACTGAGAACTGAGAATAGAAAAGAAACTGGTGTAGAACAAACGCCTACAAACAACTACAGAAAACACAAATATAAAGGTAACATAAACATAAGAATAAATTTATAACAAAACAAACAACATCAAGAAGAAACCCTAGGAAGTTGCATTTTCCCTTCCCACATATAGGAAAAACAGTACGGCCATTATTAGGCCAAAATCAATTCAACTGCACTGAACATCAGGAAACACCACCGAGCCGCCGTAGCTCACTGGAAGAGCGTTGGTGTAGCATTTGGGAGATCGTGGGTTCGATCTCAGCTGTCAACCATCCTGCCTGATGTGTTTCAGGGGTTTTCCTCAGTCACACCGGGCATATGCTGGGATGACACTTTCAACATAGTCCCTGCCGAAACATTCCCGGATTCTTTCCCCCTCCCCTATCCTAGCCTAAGCCTTAGATGCCTAAAGGCCATAAATAAAAAATACTAGGAAGCACTGAGAAAAATATTGTAAGAGAAAGCATATGTCAGCCCCCCTTACAAAAGGGAACTCAATCCAACCTGTTTCCTATGGAAGCCTGAAGCAAAAGAGAGTCATCTAGGGAGATATCTACCTTCCTCCGAAAAATAGACAATTGAAATTAAAACACTGTAGATAGTGTAACTTATGTTCTAGCATAAACAGTATAAAGTACACCAATTAGTTGCAAAACACTACCACTGCAAGTTTGAATTTCGAATTTTATTTAAGACCTTTTGGCATTTTTGACTCAGGCCGACCGTTGCAAATATTTCACCCATCAGCTCCCACAAATATAAAAAGAACTGGTTGATAGACTGTAATGTGAAAAACCACATTATATATAAAACGAAAATTTTGATACACAAGAGAGAAGAGTTACGAGAGTAACAGCACCTGTAGCCTGTGTCAATACGTATATGCAAACACTGCCCTAGAGGACTACACTAGAATACAACCTTGTGAATAAAAGTGAGAAATATCTCCAGGAAATTCACACAAGTACATTTGAACTAAATAATGTTAGAGATTGTACTGTTTTAGGACCAAAAATTAGAGACGAGAAAACCCGCTGGATCTATCTATCAGAAGGAGACCTTGACGCATATATACTCAAATAAAAGAACTTGATACCTGATGATTGTATTATCGTATCTCTATACGAATTCCTAGGAAGATATTTTTATTATTATTAGGACCCCCCTGCCTCTTTGTTTCCTTAACACAAACTAAGTTGCATCTATAATGGTCTATGTCTCGGGCAGTTGTTCGCCCTCTTTAGTTTGGGGCAAGCCTGCCCCTAGGGAATTGGCGGATTGCCGGATTCCGGCATTCCGAGAATCCCTTTTGTTCCTCAGCCTGTAGCTTGACTTGAGGTGGTGCGGGACGGCTTTTTGGACCAGGTATCCACCAGTTTTCCTGGTCCTTCGTTCCATATGCCGGAACATCTTTGAAGGGGTCTTTAATAATTTTTTATTTGCATTATTTTATACAAAAGACGTATAATATAACAACACAGGACTAGACATTGCCAACACAAACACAGACTTGAATTGGCATCTTCCTCTTTTGCTGCACCTGTAACGAAAGGGTTTAGGACGGAAAATGAGGGCAACGTAAGATTGATGTTGTGTCTCACAAAGTTTCTGCTGCGTTTTTACTAGTTGGTTCCTCCCTTCCGGCACAGGTATTGTCAGCCACACAACAGCGCATTAACTTTCATTCGCACACATTCACAAGCCGGACCTGCAACGAGAGTTTAGATTTCGTGTTAGTATCATATAACAACATATGATACATTTTCGCACTTGTTTTCCAATTCTCAAGTTTGGTTCATCCATTTTTCCCCTTCTCGTCCCAAGTCTATTCCTCCTTTGGTCTTCATTCCATCTTTACTTCACTCACTCCCATTTAAACATTTAACACTAACACATAGGGGAATTTTTAGTATCAAGAATAAAGGTGTTCCTACACCCTGGCACATTTTTTCTTGATTATTCACTATATTATTCAATATTGTTTAATGTTTCCTTTAATAACCCATCACCGCAACACCTACAGAAAAATAGAAAAGAGAAACTGAGCGTCCTCTGCCACCGGTATTCCATGCAGCAGGCACTCTTTTAGAAGTTTTGATGGGTTATTGAAATTCACACTTAGTACTTCCATTCAACTTTCATTCGTTGCTGATTGTAACGCAACGCGGATTTATGCTACATTCGCGTCCGTCACCGTTTTCTTCATTGCATCAGCTTTTCATCCGGAATTTCGGCTGCAATCCAGGTCGCGATCTCCTCACCTCATACTTGCCGCGGACCAAGAGACCAAGACCCTCGTTTTTTTTATCCCCCCCTAGAGGTAAATTTATTTTCATAGTGATTTGATATTTTATTTGTTAACTCCTGGAGGGCGGTCGCATACTCAGGACTTCTTAAATCATTTGCAACTTCTATACCCTCCAGAAGCTTCCTTTGCTTTCTAACAAGATTTTCTTTTTCTTTACACCTAAATACAATATGCTCCGGGGTAGCAATTACTCTGCAGTTATGGCATATGTTATCTTCTACTATATTTAAATCCTTTAATTTTTGTCTGTAAGGTCAATGCCCCGTAAGGAAGTGCATCAGTCCCCCATCAATATCTATCCTTATATCCTTTCTCCCAATCACGCTCAGAATTACTGCATATAGCCTTCATGCTTTGTGGCTGTTATCCCAAAGTTGTTGCCATGCGCTACTTATTGTTGTTATTATTTCTTCTTTTCGGTAACTTTGCAGTTTAGTATTTGTTCTAATTTATATCCGTTACCTCACTTTAGCCAGTATATGGCACCCAGCTGTTTGATTTGGACATGGAGCGGTGGAACCGCGGCGGCAACCTGCAACGCCTCCACCGGCGTCATCCTGAAGACACCAGTTAGCCTCAGTAATATTTGCCTTTGTACTCTATTGACAGTCATTGATTGTGTGATATCGCTTAGTCTATGGCACCATGCACTTGCTCGGGAAGGGCGTAAGCCATAGTGCTGTTACCGCCCATACAATTCATTTTATCTTAACATGCACTTGCTGCATAGCCCATGATTGATTTGATAATCACGTCGTGGTATGTTTTTATGATTTTACGAGGGATCCTCAGTTCATTTGATGCTATATTTATTACTTTATCAGTTACTTTTATAGCTTTATTCTTTTGTATGCCCACGTGTTTTTTGAAATTTAGTTTCTCACCTAATGTTACTTCTAAGTATTTGAAAAATTGTTCTACTTTTAATACGATAAAACATAAAATGAATTGTATGGGTGGTAACAACATTCTATTTTTATTGTTTTGTTTCCAGTTTTAATTATATGACCCTTCTGTCTATTTAATTCTTCTTTGAATAGAACATATTTTGTTTTATTTGCTGATTCTGTTAGTTTTTTTTTTCAGATCACACCACGACGTTAATCCCTGAGTAATGTAATTTGCCTTAGTTTGTAACTCAAGTCTGCTGTCGCCCGTAAGGATCAACGCCAAGTCATCCACATAGCCCACTACACACTTCATCTCCGGCAACTCATTTAGTACTTCTAAGCATGGTTGGAATACCACGTCCCAAAAAACCGGTCCCACTTTAGAACCCTGAGTACATCCTTTTGTTGGGGTCTTACTCACGGTGCCATCCGCCGTCTTCGCTTGAATATTTCTATCTTCAAAGTAACTTTTGATTGTTTGCCACATTTTCGGGTGTACACCCATTAATTTAAGTTCATGTAGTAACGGCGGCCACCACAGTTTTCAAAAGCCCCCGAGATATCGAAGAAGCCCCTCATTATGTATCGACCATTCCTCTTTTTTGGTTCAATAATTTTACTACAAATTTCATTTATAGCATCTTGTTTTGATCTCTTTTTTCTAAAGCCATATTGTAAATTGCAGTTTTCTAGGTTTCGTTTATCGTTAATTTCATTTACAGTTATTTTCTCAAATAATTTTCCTATTACGTTTAACAAGCAGATGGGTTGGTACGATGCGGGGACCGTTCTGTCCTTGTCTTGTTCTTTTAACAGGATAACCAACTTTCCCGCTTCCATTGACGCGGAAAGGTTCCCTGTATCACACATTCCTCAAAGAGTCGCGCCAGGTATGGCACCTACAATTCTTTATTTATTTTGTATATTTCATTTTTCAAGTTATCTGGCCCAGGTGCCTTATTACTTTTGAGACTTTCAATCGTGGCTTTACTAATTCATTATTTACCTTCAACTCTTCTTCCTCGCTATTTTCATTTTCATACGGTCCGTAGACTTCTCTTATTTATTTCCTTAGGTTACTATACTTTTCTGGTTCATCATTCGAAAATAACTTTTGCAGTAGTAATTTAGTTGTTTCTTTCCAGTATTTTGGTAGTTCTCTAACCTTTTTTTCTGAGTGTATTTACTACATTTTTTAATTTAATCTTCATTATTATTTTATATGTAAGGTCCCGCATATCTCTACTTAATTCTTTTTCTACGAAGTTGCCCCAAGTACGTTTTTAAATTGATTCAATTCTGTTTCGAATTTTTGTTTAATCTCTCTATATTTATTTAGTCGCTGTTGTCTAATGTTGTCATCCCTAGCCGCTTTATAACTTTTTCTAGCAGCTTTCGTTTTCCTTCTAAGCTTTTCCAAGTTTGCTGGCCAATAACTTTTCCGTTTATATTTGTGGTTTTTGTTTGCCGGTTTGGGCGCCTTTACCCGTATCGCCTTCCTAATTGATTGCTCCAGTTCGTTTGCGAGCTGTTCAATATTACAGCCCCTCTTCACCTGTGGCAGCTTTAGGTTCTCTTTAAATTTATCCCAATTTATTTTCTTGATATTAAATTTAAAATCTAGTTCTTCATCTTCTTCATTATCCTGATTCTGCTTCTCTTTACCTCGAAGCTGATAGCATTATGGACACTTATCGTCTCTCCGTTCATAACAGTCCAATTTGCGATCCTTCCCCATATTTCTCCCTTAGCCATTGTAACGTCAATATTCGTCCCCGCCCCAGTCCTGCCCCTAAACGTTGGTGGCTGTCCTTTGTTTATAACCGTTAGGTTATGCTGCTTTATAAGATCTTCAAACTCTTCGCCATTTCCATCAGTCCCGGGGCTGTGCTATAGCGGAGACTTTGCATTTAGGTCCCCAATTATCAGCATATTACTATTATTATATTACTTATTATATTCGCTACTTTTTAAATAAAAATATTACTCGGCACGAAGAACTGGCAGTACACATTTACAAGAATAAACCTAAATTTCCTAGTTTTTATTTCCATACATTGGACCCATCTGTCATTGTTGTTTGAGTGTTCTAAAACTTCGATATTTCTATTGAAAATTGTTGTTGCAGTCATTGGATTTGGTCCATCAGGCGAAATGATCCTAGCGTCAATTGGAAAGCCTGGAAATTTTCCTTTATTGACATACTGTTCATGTTTGCATGCCATGTCCATATTTTTTTCTCACACAAGTATCTGAGCTCACTACAGACGGTTTTTGCTCTATCCGCGTTAAGCTGCAGTATCCTCATATTAGTTGTTTAAGGTTGTCTTGTGTGGACATGCCGGGAATCTTTCCACCGGGCTAAAGAAGGTTCTTCCATATGCCATGACAAACTGTCTATAGATATTTTTCAGATGGAAATTTTCTTGTCTGCTCTCAAAAACCTTATCAACCAAGTTTAGCAAGTCTTTTGGGTCCGTCGGAATATCATCCTCATACTAGGGAGATATTTTTTTATTAGGGACCCGCATTCCACTCCTGCCTCTTTGCATCTATTGCACAAGACAAGTTGTGCACTTTCTCGGACGTGCATCACGAGCAGATATTCGCTCTCCTTGCCTTGGGGCAGGCATGTCCCTAGAGATTCTTGGATAGCCGGAGTTCCGGCATTCCAAAATGCTCCTGTGTTCCATCAGTCTGAGACTTCTGGGGTTGCGGGACGGGCTTTTGTCAGGCGTCCAGAATGTTCTCCTGGCCTTAGTATCATATATGGACCTTTTACACAGGGGGAACTTTTCTACTTGTATCCTATAGAAAAACAACAAAGAAACACATAAAGTACGTAACATTTAAGGAGTCAAACACGGGGACAAGGATAGGACAAACACAAAACAGGACAACACATAACCTGAGCTGCTTTTTTATGGCTTCTTCTTCTTCCTGTAACAAGATAAAAAACATATGATTATGTGCGCGTGGATGCGTTGGTAAATTCACAAAGCTCTTTTCGCCATCCCATTCCTGGTACTAATTGCATCGTCTTCTTGTCACAGGTTTCTTGCAGACTCTCCTGCCTTCTGCAGTCTCGTTTCCATTATTCCACACTTTACACAAAATTTCATTTAACTCACATACTGTCTCCTCACTCATTCCACTTGTTCCATCTGGCCGCTTTGCTTCCGGGTTCCAGAAGATCAGCGTTTTTGCACAATTATTAATTATTATCTTTCCTTACTCACTATATTATCCATCAGCACCTCTTCCATTCACACACTCACACACTTAGAGCGTCTCTTGTCACGGTTTCGCCTCAAGGCGCTAGTTCTTCCGGGTTTCAGCAGACACAATTACATTAATTGTATTCACATTTTTTGTTTATTTAACTTCACATTTAAGTTCTGTTTTTTAACAGACGCGGTTGTCATGGCGCGGCTGCGCGGACACGATCGCCCACCAGCTTTTTTTTAAAGGTGATGCATTATTTTCCCTTATCTTGTCTCCTGGACGCGGTGGTTCACGCCGTTAATAAATTGTCTTTTATAGTAGTTGGAAATTCTATCTGTTAGTCCCCTGAGGGCCGCCACCAGTTCCGGAGTTTTCAAAACGTCTATGGCGGGGGACCCCCCCCCCAGGAGTTCACTCTCATCTCTAGCAAGATGCTCAGCTTCTTGGTATCGTATAACGATATACTCGGGCGTAGCCACCACCCCACAAGTATGACACATATTGTCCTCGACGATGTTCATCTAATGCAGCTTCTGTCGGAAGGGACCGTGGCCAGTTAGATATTGCATTAAACCTCCCGTAACTTCCAGCTCCATATCCAATCGTTCCTCAATGCTCGAAAAAATTGAGTACAATCTTCTTCCTTTATCAGTTGCATTCCATTGGTTCTGCCATGCCTCGACCACGATTGAATTGATTTCAGAGACGTTTTCTGCAGGTCTGTGTAGAATTTTTAATTAATTTATTTTGGTCTTTCTTTTTTGCCAATTCATAGTGCCTAATTTCTTAATTTGGAGATGGAGGGAGGAACAGCCATTGCGACCTGGAGAGCCTCTTTTGAAGTAGTTCTATAGGCGCCTGAAAGACGCAGAAGTAGTTGTCGTTGCGCTCGATCAATTGTTACTTTTTTGTCTAACATCATCGGGTTGATGACTCCAAATACTTGCGGTGTAGCCCGCAATTGCTCTTATTATGACATCGTGGTATATACGTATTATTTTCATGCGAACGTTTAAGTCATTCACTGCAATATTAACTAACTTATCTGTTATTTTGAATGCTTTATGCTTGACAATTATCGTATGTTGTCTGAAATTTAACTTTTCATCCTATGTTAGACCTAAATATTTGACATATCTTTCTCTTTTTATTGACTTCCCATTAACTTTCTTTAATTATTGGTCCTCTGTTGTAATTTAAACTGCCCTTATATAGTACATATTTTGTCTTATCAGATGATATTGTTAGCTAGTTTCCTCTACACCACGATGTCATTTTCCCTGTAATTTCGTTGGCTTTAGTTTCCAGGTCAAGACGACTTCTTCCCTTTATTAAGACCGCCAGGTCGTCGGCATATCCCAACACCCTCTCAACTAGCTGCATCCCGCTCAGCATCTCTAGGCAAGGCTGGAAGGCCAGGTCCCAGAAGACAGAACCCAACATCAATCCCTGAGGGCAGCCCCTAGTAGGAGTCTTCGCCACGACGCCGTCCGCCGTTTCCACCTTTATCACCCTATCCTTAAATAATTTTCAATTATTTTCCATAATTTCTTATGAATATTTAGCTTTTTTAGATCCACTAGTAATGAGAGCCACCACAAATTGTAGAAGGCCCCCATAATATCAAAGAAGATTGCAATAACATATTTACAATTTTCTTCTTTCAGTGTATATATACTTTTTCATAATTCATTGATAGCATCCTGTGCCGACTTACCCGGACGGATACCATATTGTAGTTTACAGTTTGTCAGATCGTTCCTTTT
>JAGDQP010019131.1:24898-34898 GCA_022664845.1 Lepisma saccharinum
GGACGGATACCATATTGTAGTTTACAGTTTGTCAGATCGTTCCTTTTTTGATTGATTTTTTGAGCTATAAGTTTTTAAAATATTTTGCTGATCGTGTTTAGCAAACATATCGGTCTATACGATTTTGGGTTAAATTTATCCTTATCATCTCCTTTAAGGAAGATTATAAGTTTTGCCTCTTTCCATGATTCCGAAAATTTATCTTGTTGCATGCATTCATTGAATAATTTAGTTAAATAAGAGCAATTCTATTGTATTTTTCCAATTAGTAGTAAAGTTGTCTTGGTCATCTTTAAGTGTGTTTAGAGATCCTTTGGTTTTGACTTTTCTCATTATAATTTTGTATGGCACACCCCATTTATCTAAGCTTAGATTCTCTTCTACAAATTTCTTCCAGGTTTTCTTCTTTGTCTCTCTCAGATCCTTCTCGAATTGTTATTTTATGCTTCTACATTTCTGCAGCCTTATCGCTCTAAAAATGTGATCCCCTGCCGTTCTGTAGCTTTTCCTGCTCGCCTTCATTCTTCTTTTTAATTTATTAAGTTTATCCGTCCAAAAAGGTGTTCTTTTTTTATTGCCCTGTTTAATTTTGGGCACTGAACTTCTTATTGCTGTCCATATTGCATCTTCTAGGTTAGTTGTCAGTTCCATCAGATTACAATTATGTTCAATTTGCGGAAGTTCCAATTTTTAAACAAATTTCAGGTTATTTATTTCACAAATGTTATACTTGGTGTTATTTCCTTCATTTTCATCTTCTCCATCAGTTCCATTTCTGTTGAATTCTATATTAAAGCAGACGACATTGTGAGCACTAGTAGTTGCAGAGTCATGAACAATCCAATTAAATATACAATTTGAAATATACACTCCTCTAGACAGTGTAACGTCTATGTTAGATTCAGCTCCGTCTCTGCCTCTGAAGGTAGATGGTTGTTCCTCTCTGTTTAAGACCACAAGGTTATGTTGTTCTATTAACTCTTCGAACATCTCTCCGTTATCATCTGTATCACGGCAGTGCCAGAGCGAAGACTTAGTGTTGAAATCTCCCAAAATAATTATATCCTTATACAAAAATCCATGTAATATATCTTCTATCTCCTGGACGAAGATCTCCTTCGGGATGGAGAATTGACAATATACATTCACAATTGTTATTTTATATTTTCCCGTTACTATATCGACACAGAGCGTCCATTTATCCGCATATTTTAGGTGTACGAGTGTATTTATTTGCCGATTAGAAATCACCACCGCAACCATTGGATTCAGATCCTCAGGCAGTATAATTACGGCGCCCAGCGGCATATTGATCAGTTTTCCTTTATAGGTATATGGCTCCTGCATACATGCTATGTCTACCTCTTCCTTTTCGAAAAATTGCCTAATTTCTGCTGTTGCTAATTTAGATCTGTCCAAGTTAATTTGCGCTACTTTGAAGCTGATTATGGTTGTCGAGTGTGAACATAGCAGACGGGAAACTTTTCAGCTGGAATGAAGACTATCCTTCCATATGCCATAACAAATTGCCTGTAGACATTATTCTTCTGGAATTATTCATCCCTTCTCTCTAAGACTTTAAAAATTAGTGTAAGGAAATCTTGTGAATCGGTGGTAATTCCATTGACCCTAAGGTTAATCTTATCAACCTCCTCAATTATAGGGAAGGTTATTGTTTTTCCAGATGGATTTGATTTCTAACAATTATTCGTAATACCGCTGTCAGCATCAAGGTTTTTTTTTCAATTTCGTTAAATTGTAATTTAGGTTAAGGTTCTCGTAACATGTGTTTGGATTAAAGCAAGTCTCCTTTTTGTTTTCTATCGAACTTTCTGCTACAGCTTGGCTTTATTCCTGGTTCTCCGGTCGTTTTAATTTTCTGTATCTTCCATCTCGATGTCTTCTGTATCTTGATTAATATTTTAATTCCATTTCTCTTGTACAGTCTCGGTATCCAAGATTTCCAGTTGTTCTTTTTCTTCTTCGAGTTGTTTCCCAGCTGTTGATGATCCTCCTATCAACTCTGTGTTCTGTTTTTTCTTTATTTCTTCCAATTCTTCTCTTGAAGGATCCATATTTGCCTTTTCCTCTTCATCCCTGTTTTCTATGTTCTTGGATGTCTCATTTTTTAATTTATCCCATGCCTTGTTGATGGTTCTGAAGAGTAAATGATAATTTATTATCATTCCAAATCCTATATTTTTAATTAGGTCTTCATATTCTCTAATTCTTTTCAGAACTACATATGGGTTCGTTCTCCATAAACCCATTCCAATAGCTGGTATTACTATCTTTTTCTTTCTCCTTCCCATAAGGTAAGACAGATATAACGTCTTATCCAAATCCTCTATAAAGTTTTCTCTCCTTGATTTTATGTGGATGAAGCCACATCCATACCTGTTGGTCGAAAGACATATTTTCGGGACATTATTATGTTGAATTTCTATCTCTTCTTGCTTCATTTCTTCTAACTCAAATACATCATGGGATAATGCCACTATCTGCGCGAATCCTCCGGGAAATGTGCTAAGTTCGGGGTTAATAAAATGAATAATAATCCAATTGCTATCCTCTAGGTCAATGTGTCCCAGCTTTATCGTGAAGTAATTATCTGTTGATTTCGTATAACTGTTAGTTAACCAATTGTTGATACATTCATTTCTTTATTTTTGTTAAATTCCATTAGTTTCACCAGATTCCTTTTAATTTTACACGGGAGGAGCTTTTTCTTTGTTTATTATCCGGGTCCTCAGCCTGATTTGGAGTAAGATTCATAGTCAAACATATCAATAGTCCTTTGGAGATTTAATTTATATTGGGGACATTCATTTTGTTTACCCCCGCATTTCTTTCCCTCGAAAAGCAATGCACACAGACCTTCTTTCCTTTCTCTTTGCAGTCGTTTGTCTTGTGGCTCTTGTCGCCCCAATTTCCACATCATGAATCATTTTTCTAAAGATTTGCTATATGCCGGTAGTCAAAACATTTTAGGCAAGTTGTGACCACCAGATTATCTTCAATGTTGGTCACCTCGTACCCTATATAAATTTCAGGATTCTGTATTAATATTTGCCTAACCTGTCTAGGTACCTCAATCACAAGATGATATCGATCCTGTCATCTAGGGTCCGTTTTGAATCATAGTTTTATTAATTGCCGTTGCTCATCAGTGATATCTTGTAGGTTTCTAACCAGCAATTCTTCCACCACTTCTGCTTCCTCCATCTCCGTCGGAATGCTGTAGAATATCATCATCGGGTTCCTCTTTTTGCTTCTATTCGTAATATCGAAATTATGTTTGGATGAGTCAAGAGTTTTTCCTCATCCAAAGTAGTTGCCATCTGTAGTAGAATCGCAGTTTTGTTTGGATCATTTGGAAATTAATTTTGTCTTGTATCTGTATAGACCTAGTTATCCTTATTCTTGTATCTTTCAGCGATTCTCCTTGTTTTTTTTATCATCATCGTGGGTTTGGTGTTTCTTTTGGTAGACATTATCAGTTTGGTTTTCTCCGGAATTTTAATATCCTTTTTCAACATTTCTGCAAAAGTAACCATTGGTGTCTGAGTCGGCGCCTCCCTTGTCGCTCTTAGATTTGCGTTGTCCACATACAACTTGTGTATCTCTTCTTCTTGCAGAGTTAACTTTTCTTCTGTCTCGATTCTTCTTCCTTCAGTCTGCTCAATTGTGAATTCCAGCTCTTTCATTTTTACACAGTCATGTATTGCTTCTTCCTTCAGTTCGTTAATTGCCCGCCCATATTTCTCCAGTTCACTAATTGCCCGCTCATATTTCTCCAGTTCCCGTTCCCTTTCCTCAACATTTGCTTGCCATATTACTAATTTAGTTTCAAATTCTTTCAACTAGCTTGTTTTCTCTTTCCAATTTGTCTCTCGTTTTCTCTAACTTCTCTAATCTTCCTTCCAGCATTTCTTATCCTAAGCTCCTGTTTGTATATTTTGACTCTTCCTTCTTGTTCCGATGTTCTCATTCTTTTTTGGATGCTCCTTCATCCAGCTCAAGCTGGGAGTGCGTCTTCTCTGCTTCTGGATCCACGAGCCCTTTCCTTACTGATCGCAATGATTTGGTAGTTTTTTGATGTAGCTTCTTCCACTCTGTATTTATTTTATCGACGTGCTTTTGTCTTAACTCTCTTTCTTCTTTGGATGATTTGGGCGTGCTGGTGCTTATCAGCTTCTTTTTATTTTGTCTTGCCATCTTAACGTAAACGGGTTATTAGATGATTGTTTTCTGACTTATATTCTTTTTCGAATTTCACTAGTCCTTATCTGGTAAAGTCCAAAAGATCGAATTCTTTCACCATAGTTCGTTCGTTCGCGCACACGAAATCACTTACTACACTCAAGATAAGTTTAAGTTTGTATTAATTAAATGGAGAAACCAAAAGCCCACCCCGGTACCGCAGATCCGGGAGCAGACACCCCGAGAGGCCGTGTCTAAAAAATGTCGGCGAGGTATCAATGACCCCCGGAAGAGCACCCCCAAAATGCTCGTGGTCAAATTCTGGACGCAAACACCTCGGGAAGGGGGGAAGTGACACCCCCGGGTGAGGTCAACGACCTCCCAAAATATCAGACCCCTTTCTCATACAGCACGGGAGATACGGACCCTAGCCCTCCATAATCTTGTAGTACGCATCCACACAAGAACTTAGAAACCCCTCGGCAATAATGGTGTCAGGACTCAGACAAGATCTCGCCTAACAGTCACCTTCGGTTCACCTTCAGTTCAATTCACCGGAAATCCTCGGTCAAGAAAGCTCGGATGATGTAGCCTTCTTGATGACAACGTATTCTCGGTTATTATAGTCCCATAAGGTTAACATGCAAACTTTCGATGGTCAATATCTCGCCCCAAAAAATCGCACATGTTCGAAAATCTCATAAAATGTTCCTTTGATAATTAGGAATATAACAGAGTACTTACAACTTAAGTCCACTGCGTTTCTCCCTTCGAAAACCACACTTTTACGAAGCGATTTTCACACGCGTCTGCTCAGTAGAAAATCACTAATTCAAGTCCACTAGGGAGATACCACAATATAATCCTCACACGACGAAATGAACAAAGAAAACAAGAAGAGACCTAACAGAATGGAACCATAGGAACAGAAACATACGCATCAATAAAACACACAAAATGAAAATATGAAATTAAAGAACATACAACTCAAAGAAAAGTCATACAGCAACTGACCCAGCCAGTTCCTGGATGAGTGATCCTCAAAAGAAATTGTTGCATCAGAGGGCAATAATTGTGGAAGACCAAACGACTATTACTAAGATGACTGACCCACATAGTCTTTGAAACTCGCTTCGCGAGAGGTGTGAAACATAATGTATAATTCACATACAAGTAGATGGATCTTTAGGTCCTAGACTGTAAACAAACACGATGCACTGACAGTCACACAGGTACCGAATACATACGTATGCATACACACGGGATAGATATAGTGCATATTGATCCACTCCACTAATCAAGAAAACACATATAGGAGAAATTATACAAAAATAGAGAATCTGCGAGCCTCGCCTCACACCGTGAAATATGTAGTTTTCTTTTGCAAAATGACGTTCAAAAAGCTTACAACTTAACTTATATAATGTTTATTGGACGTATTGACTTGAAAAGCACACAATTTGACATCAATATTATAAGTATTTTTCTTATTGTCATACTCGAGGTACAGTGGGGATTCGATCTGGACACCATTTTCCAAAATGGTGGGAGTTTTTTATTCTGGTATACCTTCAAAATCAAACATTTTGGTTCACATGACTCAGATATATGCAATTATTTTAGATTATATATTGTTTAGACCTTTAACACATTCCACTTGTATTCTAAGTCAGTTGAGGGTAACCTGACTGCCATTTTGAATTACGTCATTACCGAAAAATTGTGGGGATGAGAATGCGACTACCCAAAATTGTTATACTCCTTAAATATCCAGTACTTCTTGAACACTATCTTTAACTGCACCGCGTCACTGCTTTGATAGCTAGCCACATGTGAACACGTGTGTATAGTGTGACAAGTATTCGTTTATTCTCTGCTTTTCCTTGCGTCGGTTCTATTTTGTTTCTCTTGTTGCATGTTTGCCAATGTTTCCCCGTATTATCATTGTCATCATATTGAGTAACTGTTCCGGGTTGAATGAAGTACGGTGGCAAATTCTTCAACCATTTGACCTCAACTTCATTAATCTCAACAGCTACTCGTAGAACATCATTTTCCAGCCCGACGGGTAACTAGCGTCATAACGTGTCAGTAGCCCTATGGTGATATTGGATCGGTTTCGGCCGACTTTTCACATTAGCGAATACCATCGGAAACGGTAGAACTAGCAACACAATGTAAATAAGCGTATATGGTCATCTCTGAACTCTGAATACGTCCGAACACTGCAGTATAGGTCGGTTACAATTTGGCCACACACACTTACGTACATTGTGTTGTTTGTTCAACCATTTTTGGTTGTGTTCACCTGTCTGAAAGTTCGGTCGAGATCGGGTGCAATGTGACCACAGAATAAGGCTTATGTTTCCAGAACGAAAGTTTAACAATCCTCTCTGACAATTTGCGAATCTCAACGATCCTCTGAGCGTATACGGAATTGATGTTTGGTTCAGCTACGACGGTTCAAGTTTGTGATCTCATCAAGCCTAACTTGCCCCCTGTGTTCTTCAGGCACAGCTATATTCAAACATGTGCTACTGCCATCCAACTTTCCGAAGACCAACTTCACTACGAGCATGGATACATAATCAACTATCGTATAC
This sequence comes from Lepisma saccharinum, assembly GCA_022664845.1. Lineage (NCBI taxonomy): Eukaryota > Metazoa > Arthropoda > Insecta > Zygentoma > Lepismatidae > Lepisma > Lepisma saccharinum. The sequence continues at coordinate 31,705 of JAGDQP010019131.1, forward strand.
AGCATCAGTTGCCTTTGGTGTAGTTTGTAATTAGACCGTCGAATGGCGTCGTTTTCAAGGCCATGCTAAAACGTTACATGGGATGAATATATATATATAAGGAAAGTGTGTGTGTGTTTTTCTGTACGAATGTACCAGATGTCTGAAAATATTGTTTTAACCTTAGTCATATTTACACATCGAAAGAAATACTTCTTGTAAATCTTGAATAATGAAATACACTTATGCGTTCTTTGTTTGCTCGTTTTCAGTCTTTATAATGTATTGAATCCTTTGTAAACGTATAATTTATAGATGAAACCCACCGGAAAAACGTACTTAGTTGCTTTCGTTGATTTTACAGGAGAGTGTTTCAAAGTTTAAAACAGCATGTGTGTAAATCTGCACATCAAACAAAGATTTCCTTGTACTCGACTCTCAATGTACAGAGTAGTATGTTAATTAAAAGGACCTTTCAAAGAGTAAACAGATGACACTCCTATCTCAATTTGGCAAAAGATGAGGTATGTTCCATTACTGTGGTCTTCATATATTAGGAAAAGGATTAAAATTAATTTTGTTCTTACACTGGCATTTTGTTCTTTCAGTGGCAAGCTGTAAATAGTGGTCTGCGTATCACTCTACCATTGCACGCACCAGGCAAATGGGTTTGGGTGCTCAAGCTTACTAACCTATCAAAGTAATGCTTCGAAAAGATGCAGTTAAGTTTCTCACCTTGTAAATTAAAAGATCCATGTTAAAATATATTGTGAGAGGCTGTATAAAAATAACTTATGTCAAATATAGTTATTTCCTGATAAATTTATTGTGTATTTGTTTCATGGAGCCACCATCAATTTAAAGTAACGACAAGCTAAGTAATGGTTTTATTGTAGACAAAACCAAATGGTCACCGTATGAATTCGAATCATCTTATAACGTATCCAAAAGAAAGAATTAATGTCTTAGGGACAAATGGAGTCTAAGCGAATGCCGGGATCTGCCAGTTTCAGAATCAAAGTCATAGATTTTCTCACCGGTGTCCATGAATATTCCAACGGTGTGTGGCTTATCTCTGTCGAACTTGTAGCTACTGAAATCTCGTAGGGGCACAAATGGAAAATACTAAGCGATTGAAAAGGACCTGCCAGTTTTAGAGTCGCATTCATAGCTTTCCTCATCATTGCAGACCATGATGAATCCAACGGATCAATCCATGATCGTCTCTGTAGGACTTGTAGTTACTGAGATCTAGGAGGGGCACAAATACAGACTACTAAGCGACTAAAAAGGATCTACCAGTTTTAGGATCAAAGTTATAGGTTATTCCACGGTTTCAGGCCATTAGGAATCCAATGTTGTATGGCTCATCTCTGTCGCACTTGTAGTACTAAGATCTAGGAGGGGCATAAATGGATAGTACTAAACGATTGAAAAGGACCTGCCAGTTATAGGGTCAAATTCATAGCTTTTATCACCGTTTCAGACCCTGACGAATCCAACGGGCTAGATCATAGCTGTCGGACTTGTAGTTACAGATATCTATTATGGGCACAAATGGAGAATAATAAGCGATTCAAAAGGACCTGCCAGCTTTAGAGACAAATTTATAATTTTCCCCACCGTTTCAGATTATGACGAGTCCAACGGTGTGTAATTCTGTATGTGTGATATGTAGTTACTGAGATATAGGAAGCCAAAGAAACATACAGATGGCGAACACTAAGCAATTGAAAAGCCTGCCAGTTTTACAGTTTACGTGATAATTTATTCCATGATTTGAGAACATTCCGAATCCAAAAGTGTATAGCTCATCTCTGTCGGACTTGTAGTTACTGAGATCTAGGAGAGGCATAAATGGAGAATACTGAGCGAATTGAAATGGCCTACCACTTTTAGACTCAAAGTAATAATTTTCCCCACCGTTTCAGATTATGACGAGTCCAGCGGTGAGTCATTGATCTCTGTGAAACCTGTAGTTACTGAGATATAGGGGATCAAAGAAACATACAGATGGAGAATAGTAAGCGATTGAAAAGGACCTGCCAGTTTTAGAGCTTATGCGATAGGTTATTCCATGGTTTCAGATCATTGCGAATCCAACGGCGTATGGCTCATTTCTGTCGAACTTGTAGTTACTGAGATCTAGGAGAGACACAAATGGAGCATATCAAGCGATTCAAATGGACCTGTCACTTTTTATAGTTAAAATTATAATTTTACCTACCGTTTCAGACCATGACGAATCCAACGGTGTATGATTCATCTCTGTGCAATTTGTACTTACTGAGATCTAGGGGGCCATCTGAGGTAGGGGATACCTACTGAGATCCTTGTCCTTTCAGGACAAGGAAACATACAGATGGAAAATACTAAGGGATTGAAAAGGACCTACCAGTTTTAGAGCTTATGTCTATTCCATGGTTTGATACCATTGCGAATCCAACTCATCTCTGTCAGACTTGTAGTTACTCAGATCTAGGAGAGACGCAAATGGAGCAAACCAAGCGATACAAAAGGACCTGCCACTTTTAGAGTCAAAATTATAATTTCCCTCCTCCCGTTCAGTCCATGATGAACCAACGGTGTATCATTCATTTCTGTGTGAATTATAGTTACTTAGATCTATGGAGAGGACAAATATACCATGTGAAAATACATACGAAAAATGGAGAAAACAAAGTAAATGAAAAGAACCTGTAAGTTTTAGAGTCAAAGTCAAAAGTTTCCGCACCGTTTGAAGTCATGACGAATCCAACGGTGTATGGCTCAACTCTGTCGGACTTATAGTTGCTGAGCTATAGGGGAAGGACAGACAGACAGGGGGGGCACCTTCCACCCCTGCCTCTTAGCATGCTTTGCACAGATTAAGTTGTGCACTTTTGGGGGCGTGCAACACGTTCATCTTAATACTCCTTAACCTGGGGCAGGCTTGTCCCTAGGGATTGTTGGATTGCCGGAATTCCGGCATTCCAAGAATCCCCTGTGTTCCATCCTGACGAGACAGCTGGTGTTGCGGGATGGTCTTGGACCAGGCATCCAAGGGTAATCCTGGTTTTGGTTTCTAGTTGGAACTTGATGCTGGGGGGAAGTCCCTATCTACCTATATGCTTTATTTTAGAAAAAGAACATACAACACATTTAAACGACACAGACATCACAAGACAACACAACACATAACTTGAGTGGCTTCTTCTTCTTTTCTTCTGGTCTTT
>JAGDQP010019132.1:0-22943 GCA_022664845.1 Lepisma saccharinum
AAGTATAGCAATGTGGCAGTGAATATATTTATAAATAATCTCATCATTTGCCTCGTAAGTCTGCAGGGAAACAAAGCAAAGGAAACTGGGATGAATGCATGAAATCTTAACTCCAGTTCTGCTGATTATATTGAGTATCTGCAGCGTAAAGCATGAAATCACTTACTGTGTGAAAAAAAAAACATGAAAAAGAACAGAAAAAACTTAACAGAAAACGTTTTTATTTACAACACTAGTTTTGATTTTTTCTTTAAAGAAAGGAAGATGTGTATCTCTCCACCCCATTATTAGGACAGAACAAATAAAGCATCAGGTCATTAGGGGTGCGCTATATGTAAAATGTGTATTTTGTTATTTTCAAAAAACAATTTTTATTTTTTATTGAGGTTTTTTTTGCCAATAATCCTATTGTCTAATTTTACATGAAACAATTACTCGTTGATGGCAGAGAATTCCATATATGGATACGAATACAGAAAGCAATGAGAATAAAATATGATGTTTTGTTAAGTTTGAATTGTGCCTGTCTGTTTTGTCAAGAGCGTATCTATTGGAATGATATTTGCTGTGTCCTTCGCTCATGTGGGTAAAAACCGAATATATGAGTTTCATGCTGCGTAGGGTAATATTAAAGCATAGACCCTAGTATTACACTTGAATCGCCGGTGTTCTGTTTCATTTATTATATATGATGATTCATGTAGTGAACTTCGTAGTCCTAACAAGTTACTGAATTGCATGTCAGATATTCTCGCAGCGTTATTCCGGCTGCTACGTTAACTTGGAGCAACTTTAGCATCTCCGCACAACTGATATATCTTAACCTAACATTAGGTTTAGTTGTATACAATAGTATTTGTACTAATATAATTTGAAAGACTCATTAATTGGGATAAATTATACAGTTACTTATTCTTAGTAACCTCAATCAACTGCTTGAGTGAAGAGTTTTAAAAATTAATATTATAATTATAAATAAATCAATAGCTATTGAAAATTGCAAAAGTATTGATTTTTCAATTTATCTTTTTATGCTTCTGAAGAAAAATATTTAAATAAACTTTAAAATTTCGGATTTCTAAATTTTCTTTCCCTTAAAACGTAACTATTGACGTAAAAATATCTCCTAGCGAAGCTGAAAACTAATTATACTTTTAACACGATCTCCATTTATGTTCGCACTTTAATCATATTGTTTGGAAATCTCAGTTGACTATATTGGAGGCGTTAGGCAGGAGCAGTCTTCAAATAACTTTATGAGGGCAAATAATACTATTTGCCTCACAGTTGTTTTCTACCCATACAAATGTGTAGTCACTAGACCTGTACTGTCTCATAAATGAGTTTTACTTCAACGGTCCTCGGTTAATTGGTTGATCCTCGATGACGCAGACGAGGAAAATGCAATGCTCAACTGGGATGCATAGAGTGACCACCGTAACAGGGGGTCTGCTTTCTGGAGCACACTTGTACTGCAGTGCCATTTTCCAATAATCTAAACCCTGTAACATATCACAGTGCCGAGTACATCTTGCTCTCAGCAGCCAAGTGCGATTAGGCTCAATATTACGACTTACCTTCAGGGGAGAAAATTAGATTCCAGTTCGAAACCACAACGAAAATTTTCAACTTATCAAAATGTCAAGTAATTATAGGTTAGGTTAATTCCGAAGAGAGGCGGAAACTATGAGCTGACTTTATGAAATAGCTGATATATTATAACACGAAAATAATACTAAGTTTTAACCATCACTAAAATTTCTAATAAGTTCGGGATGTCGATTTGGAAATAGTAATGCTTTGTAACCACTTCACCCTGTTCTACAGGAATTGGGAAAGAAACTAGGGGAACGTGTCCACCGATGTTTGTTTCTCTTTGTAACCGCTGATACATTAATCAAATTTTGTCAGTACTGTGGTTTATTGCATTAGTGAATACTCAAAGTAACATACTTTAGATGTGACCACTGAGAAAATATTTAAATAAATGAATAATACCTAAATTAATGTTATAAGGATTAATGCAAATTCTAAGATGATGATGTGAATAATACACTGGACATGGGTACTATGAATAAGAAAAATATTAGTTAAATATATCTAAATTCAAAAAGGAAAGAATTCCACATCTAGGCAGTTTCAACCTCTGAAAGGACGGTATATCTAATATATCTACATTAAGTCACGAAGTTACAGGAAAGTGCTATACATTCATGAACATCAACACAAAAATGGAACTCACACTCAATTGATTGAAGTACATTACAGTTTTCCATTTATGACGCCAGTTAAAGTAGTATTACCTACCCCATATGTACTCATGTAAGAAAGTACTATCTAATCTCCACTAGTTGAAAATGTACATTGTTTAAAAACGCTTGAAAACAGAATCCCTATTAAACAAAGTAACCACACCATCGTGGGATTATTTTCCTTATTACCTATGCAGGTTTCATACGCATGAGATGTTCATCGCAACATGAACAGTATTTGCGGTAAAGACGCAAGACTGTGCGTATTTCATTTCCTATACCTAGCTATATTAGAAGCTGAATAGTGTTAAAACTCTTTAGTATGACATCCTTTATAACAGCGCCAGTTTTCTTTTTCTTTTAACAGTAAATACACCCTAGATAACCTTTCAAAGCGTGCAACACGTTGAATCACAGCTTTACATATGCATATCAAATAAAGATGGACTTTAGATACTCCCTTGGATTACGGTTGCCATATTTCAGTTTGAAAAAAAGTGGACACACATAGCATTGTCGGCAGCACAAAAACCTCTACGTAACAAGAAGTACCGTAAATCTATGACTAAAAATGTATTATTATTATTTCAAATACAAATAATTAATTTAATTTTATACTTATTAACTACATAATTTTAAATATAAATATTTAGAAATAGCATTTGCGAAGAGAAAAATATGGTAAATAGAATATGTTACAATATTTAATACAGTAGGATACTGCATTGAAACAGTGAATATGTTATCAGTTGCTACGTTAATAAAGTTAATACTGCAGTTATTTGCAATCGGATGGGCATTTAAAAACATTTTTCAAAGAGAACTATATATCCCTAGCTTCAATGCGATCAAGCGATGACTTGCACAAACAAATTTCGCGAGTTGGTCCATTGAAGAAACTGATACCAAACGACGTTCATACATACAAATGAAAGTATTCTACTAATCACTTGATCGCATATGACTGGTTTCTTAGCATAAATCGCGGTAATGGAAGGACGAGTTAACTGTGGAGTGATTATTAATGAACAAATTACAAATACGTCCCATTCGATCCATTTTTCTGTAGTAACGAAGATTTGCACATCAAATAATGAATCTATCTACATGGAAATTTTACAAATTGTACTTTGGGGTCAAAATGGCTCTTACTTAAAAAATATTCCTAACCTTCGTCCATTGCACTTGCATCACTATGATCAGAATACTGCGTTGATTCTAAATGAGCCCAAATAATATCAAATCAACAAAAAACGAGACTACCGTGCTTGAAATATTAATTATAATAACATCGATGTTAAAACGTGTCCCTTTAGAATCGTTTTACGAAAAAAAGAGAAAAGACACAAGAGGGTACCACCGATAAAAAAAGACCCGGCCAAAAGAGAACATATCCGGGAAATAGAAGTCTTCTAGCAATCCTACCTTGGATGAAAAATCATTCTTCTGAGATAGCGATTTTAGATAGGATTCCAAACAAATCGAATGATTAGGCTCAACTACGGACGCTTTAAAATGATTAATTTAAGTTTAGCTTAGGTAACAAAATTTAATCTAACATATCCTATCACTGTTTTGAACGATCTGAGGGAGAACCTAAAGAGCAATCCTTCATAACATCTGGAAAAACTGAATTTTTGACCTACTAAGGATTATATTTAGTCATTCCTATTGTCAAAAGATCAAGTAACCTTATAAATAGTTTTTACAACCCCAAAATATACAATGCATACTCTATTGTTTTACTTCAATTCAAAAAGGATGACTTCAAGACTTACCTTACCCATCAGGTTTGCTGACATGGCTTTTCCACTTGATTGATATTCGTTAATGACTGAAGAGACAGATTTTCAGCTATGAAAACGTTACGAAAGTGAAAACATATAATTTTAATATAGTATTGCATCAAATCACCTGATTCAATCTAGATTACATTCCAACTGTTTTCTTCCTCACACTAAATCACTACATTTATGCTCATATAAATTTTTGTCAATAATTAAATTTCAGATTTATATGGTGATGAGATGAGTGCATGACATGACAACAATTGCTTTAGTTTGCTGTAGAGTTAATTGTTCGTAGATACTGTGTTGCATCTTAAAGGATAGATGAGCATAAGCAATTTCTGAAATTCCGATTAACGTTACTTTTGATATTCATTTGTACGTCACTTTATATAATAAATCATGGAAGCCAATAAATATTTAAATTTGCCTCCCAACATGTTAAAAACTTGAGGAACTCCTAGTAAATTTCTTAATACTGGATAATAATTATAATTCACAGCCATATCCAATCCACTACTCGATGAGGCTTCTCCCGAAGGGAGGAGTTGGTCTACTGCTCCCACGCTAACCAGATGTGTTGGGAGAGGAGAGCAGAAGCCCTCAACTGTGATCGACAATTTCTTTTATTCACAGCAGCTTCGCAATTTCATCACGATGCTGCATGGGCGCCGTTCCAGATCCAGACCCTCTCGCTTTGGAAAAACATCTTTTGGCAGAGCAGGGAATCGAATCCGGGACTTCACGATCAGTAGTCAGTGACGGCAGGGCGCTCACATATCATTAGAAAAAAACAAGATTGTATGAAATTTATACCTCAGACAAAATGTTCGACGCATCGTTTTCATGAATATAATAATTATTTTATGCATTAAGATTACATTCCGTTCTGCGATTAAGTAACGTGTGGGATGTCTGGGCACATCAAACATTCTTTATATTGGACCTACATATTTTATATTTCGTTTGAGGAACGAGTTCTTATGTACTTAATATTCTGTGTGTAAAAAAGCTATCCCCTGTAAGAAGTGCACTCACCGTGAATGGCGCATTGGGGGTGTGGAGGTAGCGCTCCTCATATTCTCGACCAACCGCAAGAGTAGTCAGTCCCACGCCCGACCGTCCTAATCTCCCAAACTGACCAGAAATACTCTGGTAGTCAATTTGATAGAAATCGGAGTGAATATCAATGCACCAGGCATGGTAACACTGCGAGAAAAGTCTTCAGTGTCCTGGACGGCATTTGAACCCGAGCCGCATGATTCGTAGTTGGACGCGCTACCGCCTAAGCCACGGAGACTCCTAATATTCTACGTGTAGGGTAGGTAATTGAGGAGTTCGATGGAAGTACGGTTTATCTCGAGAGATTCAGTTCTCAGAAAAAGGGGTTCGAAAGTTTGTTTTTACCTCCTTTCTCTCTATATTAGTTTTATTTAATAATTCGGTAACTTTGCTTTTGAGTAACCTGGCTCGTCAGTCAAAAGGCGAGAAGGAGAAAAAAACATTAAAAATAAATACCACGAATAGCCCTATTAACGGATCAAGACTACCATAGTAAGAAATTAATATAATAAGTCAATTAATATGAATGTTAATATTCATGAACAAAATAGCTGACAGAACCTTAATATTTCGAACGTAACTATAGGATTAGGTTACCTTCTTATTTTTCTTCAATGATAACACAAGGAATTTTGGTTTAGATAGATATAAAAAAGTATATGGTTTATTTTACGATTAATAACGAAGGCTGATAGAAAGAAGTAGCAATCTGGTGTATATAAAAGCTGGAGAACTCTTATCATGGAGTAGTTAATGTAATCTGATAGGTTATCTGACAAGTTGTTCTCTTTGTATCATTGACTACAACTGAGGCCTTAAATGGAATGCTCAGACTAATTATGTTTTTGGACACAGATATTCGGATAAAAGAATAATATCTTAATTTTCATGTAACTAGAATTCGAAGACGCTTTTTGTCGGTACTTAGCCGCACTTCGCTCCATGAACTCAAATTTTACATGCGAATTATTTTAGGTCGTCCTCTAACGATTATCGTGTCTGACTAATGTACTTATATATCGAGGAATAGTATTGTTACATTCGAGGGAACTGAATAGAATAATATCGCAGCCCAGTGATTATTTCCAGCCCAATGATCAGGATCACTTTCCTGTAACCGCGTTCATTCTTTCTTTTTCCTATTCTTCCCTTCCTCGAAATAAAAAGATACTTTAAAAATGACTTTTACATTGACTACGGATCAGACTGAAGATATTTAAATCACTTTCGTCACTTCACCAATACACATAGTTCTTTTTTAAGTATCCACCATTCAGAAGCTAAGTAATTATTTTTTGTTAATATATATAGGATTAGTTTCTAAAAAGATATATAAATATCTTACTTCCTCTTCAATTTACTTCACGGACATATGTTATGTTCGCACTGAATATAGATAGCAAGAAACATAGTGAATAACAAAATCGAAGGAATAAAAAAGTTAAAGAATATAAGCTTACAAGGACGTACTTTGTTCCCGTGAGGCGGGTATGGAATTGTACTTACTTTCACCTGCAAGATGACCGCTCTGCGTGGTCTCTGGGCAGAGTCCTTGTTGAGAGACGGAAGACTAGAGCATTGCCTTTATACTGTACGTCTCCAGCTATTCATAGTCTGTAATGACTATGTCCGGCCTATCCTCTACATTGGTAAACCTTACACAATACAGATGCTCCGCACCGAACTACTCTGGAAAATCGGAGAGAATTCTGAGAGAGTGAATGAGCAGTCGCTTGACGTTTTAACTTAATATGAAAATATATTGCAAATATCCCTAGGAAGGCAATGCATGAATCACAGGGAAGCTTTATTAATCCCTGATGTTAATATAATAAAATAATTAATCACAGAAGTTAACCCGTTTTCCCATAAAACAAATATCGACATGGCGTATCCGCACCAAACTTTGAACGAATGTATTTGGGTATCCCAGAAAAAAGACTGACGGGGTTTCCACATCCCCAAGCACATCCAGTTGTCAGTATTGCCACCTTATAATAAAATATAATATCACAAATGTTTATATACTGTTAAACGGATCTGCACCAAAGTTTGTAAGATTATTCTTCTGTATTATACAAACGCGACGCTAGGGAACAGTATCTCTTCATATTCTCCAGTTGTCAGTGTTGCCATACTTAATTAGAAATTGAGTTTTCAAAGCTTCTGCAGAAACTTCTATACCGTTCCACATATCCTCAACAAACTGGCATGGAACTTTAGGGTCTCCCTAGAAAAGCAACTATGACGGTCCAACCCTTAAAACATCCAAGTTGTCAGTGTTACCAGCCAACAAAATTGAAGCTCTGCAAAGGCTTCCACACCGTTCAAGGTATCTGCACAATTGTGGATTACTATCAATTCTACGGAAGAATAGTTTGTTCGTCAGCGTTTGTTTGTTTCACCCTCTTGTAGCTTGTTATTTGTTTGCACTTATATAAAATTCAATGTCGGGGTGTTTATTTATTTGTTTGAACGCTATACAATTCTACACCCCTAGACGGATTTGAACGAAATTAGGCACATGTATTCCTCAGGATCTAGAAGGATTAAGTACCGTATTAAAAGGTTGGCACTCCCGGAAGAGAAAAATGAAGGTGTCGGTTTAATCAGGTAACAGGCCATGATTGTCATATATATCCCTGTAGGCTGAGCAGCCCACATCACGATGCCGTTTGCCGGGTTGAATACCTTCAAGTGGGCAAATATGAAATTACTTTGTTTCAATATTCATTTGCAATGACTATCCTAGTTTTCAGTTTTACACCCCACAAGGGTGGGAATAAGGGGGCGAAACACCCTGATCTCTGCATTAAGGGGCGGGCAAATTAGCTAGTATTCATATATTATTATACATGGAGCTCTAATACAGCTAATACGTTACGAAACGAAAAAAACGACCAGGTTAAGCAGTTTTTCCATCCAACTCTTCAATTGATAAAGGACTAATATTTGTCAGCAACTTCGTCCATCGCCAATAGCTCCGTAACTGCTGTATGTAAAGGATTGAAACAAAGACTTCAATGGTAGACATACATGTGCAGAGCTGAGTTATTATACTTTCGAAAAAAATGGCGTACAGAAAATAGTGGAAAGTTGGTCGACTTGATCTTTTTAAAATTTCTCTCTGAAATTTTCAAGTCTTACGCCCTGTACGAAACAGATATTACCTGTGCAACGTTGATTTCTTAAATACTATTATTCAGTAATGAGTACATATTTATATATTTCAAACTAATTTACATGCTTTCCGAGTTTTCGGCGGTGTTTTAAAAATACTATAGGTGAACCTGCTGTCTATTTTGTAACAAAGTCAAGCATTTTCTGCGAAGAATGAAAAACAGTAAATGGAGATATTGCAATTGGGAAAAGTATTTTCATAACATCCTGCCCTTGAGTGTAAATATTCCCATTCTGGAAGGGAAACAGTCACTATTTACAAAACACGTAGATGTAAACCGACATTATTTTTCGATGATGGAAATATTAATTTAGGACTCCGTACGTGCCTGAGTGCTTTGAAGAGAACAAAGTACTTCGTTTTAAGGAGGTTCCTTTTCATAGAGAAGAAACTAGTAGCAACCAACCTGAATATTTCGGGTTACACACACGCATCGAAGTTCAAAGACACCGACTCTTTGTTTAGAACTTGGCCAAATCCAAGTACACCTCCACCCTATTCCGTTAACATGTAGTGTAATATAAACGCTACATTATTCGAGAGGATACATACATGATTACGTCATAACATATGCTCACCTCGCTCTACAAACAAAATAGCAATGGAACTTTAACAATAAATCGTAAAAGTGTATAACTATCTGCTGTGTTTTGCGTGCCTGCGCGTGTGTGTGTGTGTTTTATGAAGTATACTTGAAAAAAATATTCACGATGGAGTTTGTGAAAGCCTTATTAGTCAATTTACTTTTGCGCAACATGTTATTGGAGTATATACTAAACATTCTTTCTATTGCATCATTACCATGCTTTGCTTTGCACTTATAATGAGACAATCTCAAGAGATTTTCCTTTTTTATGTACGCATATATAAAAGAGACGCACACCTCTGAAGCTACCGCGAGCAGTCGCTGATTTTATTTATTTCAATTTAACAGCTATTTATTATGGCATGAAATATTACCCTGTCCGCTCATCATCATTCAAATTAAAAGTGCTTATCAAATGGAGAGGTGAGCGAGTAGCAGGAAGACAGAGAGAGAGAGAGAGAGATAACAACTAGCTTGGAAAGAAGGAGGACCTTCAGAATAAAGCTAGTAATATGTTTACAAATGTGTAGTAGGTCACATTAGAGGTAGAGTGTTTTATACCGCAACGCCTGCTTATAAAAGGGAGAGGGGAATTGTCCACTTTATAATTTCTATGTTTTAAACACTGTTCCTCCCATCCCTAACCATTTCTTCTTTTGGGATAAACTTTCTCTTTTTTTTAAATTTCCTCTTCTTCTTTATTATAGCCCGCCTCCATATGCTCACACATACACACTCGCATATCATCACTTAAAACACTCACCACTCATTTGATCAGTGTTGCTAACTTAAAAATCAAAGAATTCTCTAGAGATTTATTAGTTTTTTCCCCACACCTATATGTCTTTGTGTCAAAATTAGTGGGAAACTTATACTACAACATGGTGTTATAGAAATTTAGCCCTCCTTGTGTAATAATTACGAACGTTGACTTCGGGTAAGTATTACAGAGGGGTCGCGGGTTCGAGTACTGTTGACGAAGACCATCCTGACTGAGGTTTTCTTATACGATTTTCCTCAGGCATATTAGATGAATGCCGCAGTGGAACCTTCGACATAGGCCGTGGTCTCAACTTTTCACATTCCTGTTCATGGGGTACGCTGAGGGATACAACCATACGACATTTTAAAAGACACGGAAAGGTTTTTAAATGGGCAAATCATCGGAAATTTCACACTTTCAAGGTGTAAACCGTGATACTTTCTTCAACTAAACTTTGTTGTGTAATAATTTCACAAAATAAAAATTTAAACTTCCACGAGAACCCACAACTTAAACATTCTGCACAATATTTAAGAAATGACAAGAAACCAAACTACCTAGTCATTTTTTAAAAGACAAATACGAACTCGAAGAAGATAATCGCATTGAATAAAACAATAAATGTATTTTATGAAAACAAAATAATTTTTCGAGCTGGGACAAATGGTCGGTCACCTTATCTATACTTCGACACATATGATGTACGAGTAGTATTAGTTTCATCGCAAAATGCTCAATTTTCCGAAGAAAAAAAAAGTAAGTAGATTTGAAATTAGCCTACACAAAAGCTGGGAAATAATTGCAAAAATCGACGCCTTAGGATTATATAGACGTATTCTAAGCTGGATAGTTTTAGTTGTCAGTTCTGCAGATGCGCAGAGTGAGAAAACGTTTCTTATCGTAGGCATGAATTCTGATCAAGGGTTTGCTGCAGAATTGACTCTCTGTTATTTTAACAGAAATGGGAAATATTCTTACAAGGAACATCCGCAAAGTTATGCACACCGATTTCCATGAAACTTGGCAGATAGATACTACACATAAAATAAAGGAATACGTGTTTTTCTTATCTGCGGAGAAACTGTTTGAGGGGGGAGAGAGACTCCTCCAAGTATGCTGTCACATAAACGCACAATTTTGCGTGAGCCTAGCCCAGAACTAAATTAATGCAAGCCCGATTCTAACAAAACATCGCACATATAGTACATATAAAATTAAGAAATACTCCAACAGAAGAAAAATAAATATTTCTTAATTTTATATGTACTATATATATATATACTCACAATCCCAGGAGTATGGACGGGTGCTCGGTCAAGTTGAAAGATACAACGGTCATTCCTAAACTGGTCTTCGATGGTAGGCACCAGAAAAGTGCTTAACTGCCAACGCAGCCTTCTGCCGCTATATTGTCACTTAACGCGACAAGGGGGCCAAGCGTCCTGCAGGAGAAACATGACCACAATGTAACCCCACAACCACTGAATTTCACTGTCGGCGATATACAGGCTAGTAGATAACATTCACCAGGCATGGTCTACACCCACACCCTACCATCGGATCACCACATTGTATACGGTTATTCATGTCTCCACTCAACGGTTTTCCACTGTTCTATGGTCCAATTTTGACTCTCCTTACAACGCGAGGCGGCGTTTGGCATTTGACTGTGAAATGTGTGGCTTATGCGCAGCTGCTCGTCCATAGAAACCAAGTTCCCGCACCTTGCGCCGAAAAGTCATGGTGCTTGGAGTAGTTTGAACTAGTTTGGAATTCCTGTCCAATGGTGTCGAGGGATAATTGACGATTACTCTCTTTAACACTCTACAGTCTCCGAATTTCATCATGGGAGGTCGGCCTGCACGCTGTTTCCTTGTACAGTCACGAACTAAAGTAAATGGAGATAGGAATTATAAGAAATAGTAGCATTTTCCTCCAGCAGAATTGTTGCACTGTACGCGTCATAGTTAGACAACCGACATGATCGTACAAATATGCGCGAAAACATAGCATGCGAGGATATTCTTCCATTTGGAGCAAGACAAAATTGACTTGTACACAAACATACAGAGAGAGACGGAGAGAGAGAAGAAGAAGAAAGCATGGGAGAAGACAGAGAAAGAGCGAAAGAACAAGGAAAAGAGAACAAACAAAGAGGGAAAGAAAATGGCGCAAGGCATGGAAATAAATGACATTTGAACGCTTATAAACACACAGTCTGCGTCTATCTCCTCCTGCCCCCTCTAGCTCGATCTTGTGGTTTTCTCCCTGTACAGGATAAATCTCTGTCAGTACCTACCACGAGCAGAATTTACTGCGCTTAATTCCTAGAAGAAAATATTTGGAATGTCGCTCGTGGAATCGATCCAGAGACCTTACGAATGAGAGTCTCACAGTCTGTCCATTTAGCTACACAGACTATAGCAAATGTGTTGTTAAATCAGCCATTAAACTCGCTACACTCAGCGGGTTATCCTAGATTTCAGAACTATCTTTCAAGAAAGTAAATCCCACTTGCTGGCGACGCGCTTATTCGCCAATCCCAACCGGTAAGAATGATTTTTTTTTTAGTATTCTGCGTTCAAAGTGCTTTTAGCAGAAGTGGGTGATGATGTAAACGGTTGAGCCTCAATACAGCGCCGAAAGCACCAATTGCCAGCTGCCTAGCTTGGCGTATTGGTAGAACGCTGGCTCACAAAATAAGAAACCCTGATTCGATCCCCGGCGAGCGGTCAGGATTTTTTTGTTTTTAACTATTTTGAAATTTTTAATTTATTATAAATAATGCCTTTCTTGCATTTTCAAGATTGTTTTCAAAAGTACAGTTCTTGTAAAAAAAAAAGTAAAGAATTTATCTTCTTGTCTTAAAAAATATTTTTTTCTCCGTTCAAATTTATTATTCATAACTGCATTCTTCCATTTGTCGTAGATTATATAAAATTAGTGACTATGGGTTAGGGTAGGTTAGGTAAGGTCAGGTTGGGTTATGTATCTGCACACTTTCGTTTCTTT
This sequence comes from Lepisma saccharinum, assembly GCA_022664845.1. NCBI lineage: Eukaryota > Metazoa > Arthropoda > Insecta > Zygentoma > Lepismatidae > Lepisma > Lepisma saccharinum. The sequence continues at coordinate 12,644 of JAGDQP010019132.1, forward strand.
CTTTCAAAATATATTTCTATCTCTTTGTGAGAACCTGAACTAACCTAACCTCTGGTAACTCATGGTCACTAAAAATGCGACTCGGGAAGGGGTGGACACAGGCATCGGTGAGATTTACTTTCTTGAAAGATAGTTATGAAATATAGGATATATATAGGCTGAGGGAAGCGAGTTTGATGGTTGATTTAACAACACATTTGTTATGGTCTGTGTAACTAAGTGGTCAGCGTGTGACACTCTCATTCTGACGGTTGTGGGTTCGATTCCCAGTCTGGATTTCAAAATATTTTCTTCAAGGAATTAAGCGCTGTAAATGATGTTCGCGAATGCTCCTGAAAGAGATTTATGCAGTAAAGGGAGAAAAACGCAAGACAGAAAGAGAAATGGCAGGGGAAAGAGACACAGAGTGTGTGTTCATAAGCGTTCAAATGTCATTTATTCCATGTCTTGCGCCATTTTTCGTTTCCTTTTTTCTTGTTTTTTCCTCTCTTTTTCCGCTCTTTCCCCGTCTTCTTCCATGCTTTCTCTGCCTCTCTGTCTCTGTCTGTCTCTCCCTCCCTCTCTCTCTCTCTCTGTGTGTGTGTGTTTGTTTCAGCAAGGCAAGAATGGGATTTCTGTCTAACTCTCTCGTGGTTCTGCAGATGAAGCTGAAGTACTAAAGCTTTCTTCCTCCAAATGGAGGAATGTCCTGGCATCCCATGTTTTTGCGCATATTTGTACTGTCATGTTGGTTGCCTAACTATTAGACTACAGTGCAAGAATTCTCCTGCAGGAAAAAGCTACTATTTCTTATAGTTCTAACCTCCATTTCCTTTTGTATGTAACTGTATAAATCCCTTCACTTATCCACTTCACTACAACATCGGAAACACTAGACCCAGGAATGTTAAGAGGATGAAAATCTCGTGTACAGACCTCTTACACAAGTAGCACCCAATCACCTGGCCACGTTGAAAGTCCGTGAATCCTCAGACCGTTCCATTTTGCTGTCTTGTGCTGTCTGCTGATTACTGAGATCGCTGACCATGTGCTGCCATGAGGTATGGTGATACTGTGTCGCCCTCTATCATAAACACGTGTTTTGTAACTTGTCCGGATACTTTTGTTCACATAATGTATATTCGTGCGTAAAAGTTTTTATTTCAACTTTGTTTTGGAATAAGTTAATTCTTTCCTAGCAAAACTGACTAAAGTCTAAAAACAACAATAAATAATTATATTTGTGAATCGAAGAATAATAATAGAGCTTTTACAACTTACATATCTTAAAAGCATATATCTTATCTTCACAAGCAACGAGAGATGTGATACAACCCTAGCAGCACTGGATATCGGGCCAATATCGGTCCAGTACTGGGCCACTCGTGATCGATATTGGCCGATACTGGCCCAGAATAAGGCCGATATTGGCCCGATATTCTGTGTTGCTATGGAATAATCATATAATAAATTTTTATGCAGATATTTCCCTTGTTTTCCTGTGAGTTAACCAGTAATTTAAATAATTTTTGTGTCCAATTTTTATACGTTTTAAAATAAACTGTAGATATTTCTATTTCCTGAGTTAATAAAACAGTTTACAAATGAATTTGAGTTCTTATGTAAACATTCATCGTATGAAAAATTGCCTTTAACGTGTTTCTTCCGGAATAAACCTAGAAGTCCTAGATTACATAAAAAATGATCTATTAAGATTAGAACTTCTACAAATATAATTATTTCTAAATAAATTAGTTTTTATGATTAAAACTAACAGTTGATGTAATTTACCTTTCCATACAAGGTGCTATCGTGTATTTTCTGATTTTTATACAACGTATTTCAGTTGATTTTTTCCCTAAAGTTATTACCATAATATATTTATTTTCTTTAAGTCATTGCTATGGAATTTTTTAAATCATTCATAGTATAGAAATACATTGTTAGTTCAACAATATGATGGTCCACAGTTCCATTTTTTTCTTTCGCTTCGGATAGATGAGTTTCTTTCAACTAAAAGCTGTTTTAATATAACTTTCCATATTCGAGTGTTGACATGCATGACACTTTCTCTATCTTTGAATACATAATAATGAGAATTCTTTATTGGACATTGTCCAAAGGAAGGATGACCATAAGGCCAGGTTGACCGCACAAGAGCCGAAAATTTAAATAAGGGAAAAGAAAAAGAAAAAAGGTGTTAATTTCTAATATCTAAAACATATATAAGTGTTTGTAACCTATTTTGCCATGTGTTTTGTCCAATTTTATATAGTTACTAATGTAACAAAATTTTGGCAAAATTAGAGATTTTGTAAGTTTTTTTTAAAATAAAATTTACCCATTTGTTTAATCTTTGTAGACATTTTATACTAATAATACTCAAGCAATCCTTTCTTCTCGTCAAATATACTCATAGTAGACTTTAAGATTTCGTTCTAAGAAGACGTAAAATGTTGGAACAATGAATTGTTATTAAAATCTCACTTCAGTGCTTTTCTGACACCAGTTTTTCACTTACACATGAAATTTAAAACAAACATTTTCTTTCTTTTTTTTTAACTATTGTATTTCGAAGAAAACTCTATTGCTCTAATGGAAGCGATATAAAATTTTCTATGCAAAACGAACAAATTAAATACATTTAATGCAAAATCTCATAACAACTCTAATCTTTCCAAAGATGTTGATAAATTAGAAAACTTGAAATAAAATAAAAGCACTAATTTTGAAAACTACTATCCTTTGACTACACTTTCACATTTTAATTTCTAGCATCTTCTGTAGCCAAATACTGGTGTTGCAAATATGCATACTTTTCCGAGAATGACCTTGGGAATATACTATTTAACGCTTTGATACTTTCTATTATTGCCTATAGCCAATACTAACTCAAATGCTTGCCAGATTAATAAATCAATTATTTCATAATTCCGTTGCCAGATTTCTGCCAAATTTGACACTTAGAATAAGGATTTCCTGAAGGTAAATTTTGGTCGTCTCCGGGGAAATTCGAAGCTCAAAATCAATAATAAATGTTCATAATTTCATTTATAATGACAATAAAGTCAAAACATAAAGTCTGAATCATTTTTTTTTTAATCCTCAAATTGTTTCTCCTCAATATCCACAATATAAAATAACACATAACTACAAATACTCGTCTATAAACACGTTATGGTATTAAAAACTTCATTCGAATATTTATATATAGCAATTCTTGTTAAAGCTTGGACCACACTACATCGCGTTAGAAGGTTGCAGGACAATTGGAACAAATTCTTTTTGAATCTGTGGATTGCAATCGAAAAACTTATTCACATATCTTTTTTTTAATCAATATTAATCATATCAACAAGTATTTCTTGTGCAATGCAAATCTTATTTGCTCTGTTTAATTTATGGCGTATATTTTTATAACTTTTAATTAAAAAATAATACAAGTTATTAAAATTTTAATTAAGAAGGGTATTCCTGGATACACTTGAGTAACAAGTTGATACTACAACTTTCTACATGGGAAGTGAGAACATTTAGCGCCTCGGCGTCATTAGAAGCATAAATCAAAATTCGCGTAATAGCATATGCTGTAACAGCAACGAAATTAAAAAAGGTTCCTCCTAGTAAAGTAATGTCATAAATCAACAAAGAACTGACAGCGAAAATAATATTATATAATAATCCTTCCTGGAAAGCAGATACCACCAACAAAATTTCTGGTATAAACGACGCTGTAAGCTACTTCCCGCTCATTTTCTTTCTATTTCTTTTTTTGGTTGCAACTAACAAAAATTAAGTGAAAAAAACCGGATTCCTTTAATGAGGTGTTCCTGTAGCCGGAAGTGGAAGAAGGGCTTTTCGACGTACTGTTATCATTTGATATGTTCCATAGATAAGATGGAGAAAAGAAGAAAAGTTACATTTTAAAAAGAAGAATACTTCTACACTTAAAATTCAACACACTTAAAGACAGTATTTTCATCCTTTTTTTTTCTCATTTATACGTAGAAGAGACAAATTTAGTTCTTTAATACGCCATATCTCTCTCTCTCTCTCTCTCTCTCTCTCTCTCTCTCCGTGTGTGTGTGTGTGTGCCTGTGTGTGTGAGAGAGAGAGAGTTTGTCTGTGACTACCTTTTGTGTCCGTCTGTCTATCTTTAAAAACTCTTTTCTTATTAATGAAATAAATGAGTATTTCGGAAAATTAAAGAAGCTTATGTCCTCTGGACTTCGGAAGTTTCCGGGTTTATTTATGTAATTTAGGCGTACTTAAATGGGCTGAATAGGTGTGCGCGCAGCGTATTAAACTATGCATGGTCAAAAGATTTGTTTATTATTATCTCAATATAATATTAACTGTTGTACTCGCCCTGTTAGTAATTCGAATAAGAATGGCACCAACCTTGCTATGGCATAAGAATTGACAACTGTAAATTTTTTGAAAATATCCCAGATATGTTGTGCTGTTCATTGTAGTCATACGACAGAAATGTGACCTACAGAACTCAGTCTAAAGGAACTCTAATGGGACCACATTAGGGTTGCCATATTTTAAAATTAGAAAAGCGGGGGATTTTAAACCGTAAGTACGGTAGTGACGTGAACTTGTGTATTGCAAATACTGACGTGGGACCATCATGTTATTTATTTATTTTGTTGCTGTGAAAAATATGTTTTTCTTAAGTGACATCTGTAATGGTAATTTATGTCCTTTCCTAACGTAATAGGCCTACATAAATTGTATTATTGATGATGATGCGGTGTTCTGCCCGAAGACAGGTCTTTGACCCGAAGGTCCCTGGGCAAGGTGAACCCATGGTGGTTTGCTATTGCCTCCTATGGGAAGATGATGATGAGGAGGACATCCTAAGGATGGGACTTAAAGTTTAACGTGGGATCCGAATCACTTGTGTCCCCACAAGAAATCGAACCCAGGACCCCTTGATAACACTGCAAAATTTTAGTACATAATGCAGCAATGACCATTCCCGCAATAAAGTACAGCAAATTTAATTTTTACCTTTAATGCTTTATTAAGTTCATGAAATGTGAGTCTCGAATTGTAAGGATATGTTTACTAAAGTTTTCAAAAACAGAAAATTGAAAGCGATAAACGTTGTGGATATTTTTCAAATATTTTTCTTTTCGAGAAACACAAAATAATTTCCATATGTTTATTATAAGGAAAATATAACATATTTAGGAATCTTCCAGAAATTATTGATTTATCTAATTTTAGCAAAATGCTGAAGATAAATCTAATTCAATTTACAACCAGTTGTGGACTTAGTAAGTTTAAAATAATTTGATTTTTAATCACTCCAATTTTGAAGAATATCAAATAAACACTAACGTCTAGTCCTAGGGGCCACAAGGTCATTACTTCTTACAAGTCAATGGGTGGTATGAATAAAACGTGAGCCGCAGCTCATGATCCATGGGTCGCAAAAAGAAGTGAGCTGTTGGAGCCAAGAGTCATGGCTCAGGAGTTTGTTATGAATAAAATCGCCTTTGCGAGACTATAATATTATCCGAGGTTCTCTGAACCGAAACCCCTCACCATTCGCGACAGTAATGCACTTCATTGAATTAAAATGAATAAATTCGGTACATTACTGCTGCGAGCGGAAGGTAGGTCTACTGGAGGATAAACCGGGTTTGTGAGGAACGTGCCCAAAGCGAAGAGCAGACGGTAAAGTTGAACGAAAAAAAAACAATGACAGTTGGCTTGTTGCTTACTAGTAGTAGCGGAGCCTGACGGGGAAAAAAGGCTTTTTCTGCAGTCCAAAAAGCGGGTCGGTTTTCGTGATTAAACAATTGTTAAGTGGGGGATGAATATAGGACCTGAAAAGTGGATGTTACCCGCTAAAAGCGGGTAATATGGCAACCCTAGGCCACATAATATGGCTGCGCTGAACAGTAAATTTGAGTTCAAGTGACGTCATGAAAGCTCTCTATTTTATTCCTAACTCTATGGAATTTACAGAAATGTATATTTCTCCATATAGATAGGAATACAATAGAGAGAGCTTTCATGATGTCACACGGCATCCATAATGTGTGGCCCCATTAGAGTCCCTCTATACCGAGTACTGTGTGGCAGCCGGCGACCTTCTTGAAACGCACAATTGGGTTGTGTGACTACAATGTACAGCACAACATATATGGGACATTTTAAAATATTTTACAATTATTATTTCTCTGCGAAACAGTTGTCTTTCGAACAACGATAGCTATTTTGGAGGTTTCATTTAATCTATGCAAGCTTCTCAGTAATAACTTTCTCTTGCTGTAAGAAAGAATGAGAAGGCAATACTCGGTATAGAGAGCCTCTAAATATAGGTCCACTCAATGTGGTGGAAGTGCCTCGTCCCTTCCGTCTCTTGGCTTTACTACCCTCGCCGAGGAAACAGCCTCAGGCTACCTCTATTCTACTCCTAACTCTATGTATTTCTCATTACGTGCATTCGAAGGAGTGAGCGCTTTCTGAGTTTCTCAGCAAATTGTCCGTCGAATGTCACTGAGCACGAAAGGCTCACTCAATTATTTCTTGTATTTCGAAAGATTTCGGAGCTTAAAGGCCCTTTGAGCGCTGAGTGCTCAGAGATCAATTACTGCGTCGAATGTGCCCACTGAAAATCAAAAGTAAATTATGAATTGTGCATATGTTCTAATGTCTCAGTGAAAAATGATACTTATATTAGTATTATTTTTAAGAAAATTATATTCTTTAAAGCCCAAGACTTACGTATATGTGATATTTATTTAGAAGAGGGAACAAATAGTAATTATTATTACACATAGTAAAGTGTAGTTTGAACTAATTTCAAGCTATGAGTTTAGTTCTATTGATTTATTAACTTTCAAATCTGAATTGCGGTACAGGGTGTACTCAAATTTATCAGCTCATATAATAATTAAAAAGAGAGTTTTATATAGTAACTACACTACAGAAACTATCTTGATGGATAATGAGGCAGGATCAAAATGTTGCTTAGCTGAGGGCCAGAGTGACAACCATGGTCCGTTATAGCTTCTAGAAATCATAGAAATAAAACGGACCCGTTACAACCTATATTTTTCTTAGAAGCTCTTCTTGGGTTATGTAGGGTTTTTAGAACCTTATTTGTATTTTTAGAAAAGTATCCTATTTCTTGGTCAATGCCCCCTTGTTTTGCCTACCATGTATTAAGATTTATTCCCATATACAATTTACATGTGTAGTCTGCTTTCCGTTTCTTTCCACATTATTATTAGCTTTTACTGCTATTATTACTATTAGCTATTATTGTTCGAAGCAGAAAGTTTGTCCCTCTCTAATCTGTAACCCTATGTAGGATAATGTCTAAGGCCATCACAAGCCTGTTGAATGAGTTTCTTGCCGAAGCAAATTTCCATGGAAAAGATTAAAAAAAAAAACAACATAAATTTGCTCATAACACTGCTTTCTTATTATCCTTCACTACCTACTGTCTTTGTAAACAAATCTTAATAAAATGGACAAGTTTGTGAACATTTAATATTTTTAGTTTTTTGTTCGTAATCAAAAACAAATTAGCTAAGAAACTTTTGCATAATTTCTTTTAAGTATAAATATCACGCCGAACTACAGTTCGAAATGATGATACCCTGAGTAAGTAAAGAACTGACCGCTACCTCCACAATCTTCTCTCTACTCTAACCCGGACTGAGCCAAAGATACCTCGAGGCCATAAATAAAATTCGTGTTCTTATTCAGTTCTTCCTCATGAGTTCGTGACATTTGAAGTTCTAATGTTTAGATTTCAATTAGTTCTCAGAAAACAAAATTACAGTTACCACTCTTTAATACTACATTTCAATAATTGTAATAAAAAACGCTTTAAAAGAAGACTTCTTCAATTCTTATACCACTTTTCCTTTTTCATTTAGTGACATAGGTCGAGCAATCAGTTAATGTTAAAAGACAATTTGAGCAACGTATTATACAAGCCGCGTCGTGCTCCTGTCACACCTAGATTAACCGACAGGTCAGCCTGAATTGGAACCAGCAAGGTTTTCTCCTATGAAATTTCAGAATTGTCAGAAGTCCCATCTTAACATCAAGCGGTTTAGCCTATATTATGATACGGTTAAACAGACCTATAGAAAAAATAGAAAAGAATCTTAAAACGCTTTCAAGCACGTAAGTTTCAAAAGCAATATGGTGTCTAGTCCTTAAAAAAAATATTTATAGTTTCTTGGGCAATAATGATAATAACATTATGACCTGCTATCCTCTAATGATTTATTTATTATATTCATCACTTAACAATCTCTAGATACAGTCTAAATTCGGCAACTTCATACTGGATTTATTTAACAACAAAAAGAGGAAGTAGTTTGGAAGATACACTTAGCATAAAAAACATTGTGACAGCGAACGCCGTGCAGCTAGGCCACCCAAATGGCACCATCTTATCCCATAATCATGTCTGGCAAACAAACCCCTCTTTCTATTTCCTTCGTCTATCCCATACTAAAATCAACAAACATCATGAGCACATTTTTTTTAAATATGCATGTGTAATATAGATATAAGTTGATGGAGGGTGAAATTTAAACACACAGAATGAAAAATTGAAACCGTTGGATGTCTGTTAGACAGAGGCAGAGAAATGAGAAAGATTCAAAAAGAAGAAGAAGGAGGAGGAGGAGGAGGGAGTACAGATAAAAATATGGAATTTAAACGTTGAAAATAGAAGATATTCTTCAAAAATAGAAGATATTCACGAAAATAGAGAGTGAATATGTGCCTTTGAGTATTTTAACTGGAGCCTTTTCTCCTTGCCTTTCCTATACAATTTCAATGTTGATATTTAAAACGTTCGACTATCAAATACTTTCAACGATACTCAAAAGCTTTCGTACGTTTTAGTTGGAAGCGAGAAGCATCTGAGCAACCACAGACGAATTAAAATTCTGAATTATTTTCTAGGAATTAATTAAAACCAAGAATTAGACTTCTTTATATTCAAAGTTAATATTATCTTTAGATATGTATTAGTTCCCTAACCGTTTCGAAGAAAATACCACCGTTGCTGTTCAAGCATACAAATCCCTTTTAAAATCTAAATTACAAACTCTAAATTTTACTACAGAATTCAGTTCCAAAATACCTCAAAGAATGTACAATTGCTATTGTGTAAAAAACTTTTGGTTGCAATTGAACCTAGCAATTCTTAATTCAAGTCTATATCCACTCCAGAAACACTGCATTTCATGCCTTCGTTCCCAACCTGCTCTTCTCTAAAACTCGTTCATTAATATAGATACATGGTAGGCCTACAGTATTTGTTTGTGCACCACTTTCATTTTTAACATTTTTATCAAAGATATAAGTACTGCATGTTTTTAACATTTTCTTTTAAGTATAACTTTAAATCTTTTATCTGTTTTGGAATACTTTTTACATTCGTTTCTTTAGTTCACAATGGTTCATGGTGTCCGCAAATCATGCAACGTTAATTTAACTCATTTTCCGATGTCATACAATGATGAAATTTTGCACAGCAACGTAAGTCGCGTGACAATATATTATTCGATTGTTACTTTCATATATTTCTATATATTTTAATGTATATAGGCCTATATATAAATATGGGCTTCTTTATCCTAAAATAAATACTAGCCTGTAACAATGTTTGGTATAGACTGGCTGCAGAAAACTTCAGGATTTAGGTCACGAAACATTAGCTCAAGGAAAAATGTCCGAAGAACGGAATAACTCAAAATAATAATAACTTTTTAAAGACACTTTTCTTAATCAATTCGTACTAAAAGGTAGAAAATAATTTTGTCTATGCATGATTAAAAAGAAAAGCATGGGGCGTTCCAATTCAAAAACTTATAAAGTGACTGTATAATATATGAGAGCGCACCCTCATGCTTTTGTTTTTGTCCTGTATAAACAAAATTATTTTCTACTTTTTAGTACGAATTGTTTAAGAAAAGTATGTCTTTAAAAAGTTCTTATTATTATCTTTTAATAAATATTATAACACCGAAAACTGCGAAATATATCAATCCCATTATAACGTGAATAATCAGGAATAAACACTAGTAATCTCGTAGCTCTACCATGAAAAGAATTATAAACGTAGACCACAAGAATAGATACACTGTAAAAAATAACAGATTTCGTGAATACTTTCTCAACATATCTTCTTTAATTAAAATTATCATAGTTTTGTGCAAAAGCGATGTAAAAAATTGAACAAGAAGTGTCGGGAATCATGTATATTTTTCAAATAGGACCTTTTCCATTCCTTGTACATTTTTTGTCGCCGTTTTGTGTACACTTC
>JAGDQP010019132.1:23343-35350 GCA_022664845.1 Lepisma saccharinum
TATATATCCCGATAACATGATGCTTACTCATTAGCATTAAACATCCAGCTTTATCATTTGTAGACAAAAATGTTAAGCACTTAGTTTCTCCTGCGTAGCTGCATTGGTAGAGCCGCGTTGCGCCGAACTCCTTTTTTATTTTTTCGAAGCTACGAATACTAATTACTGAACGCTTACCTGTCAAAGACTGTTGTTTTATATCACTGAACATTTAAAGTGCTCAATTTTGACTCATTTTAGATGTGAAAAAGCGTGAAAATACACATCAATGTTAAAATTTTTTCAGTATATCTATGCTTTTACCGTTCATATGTTTGCATTCAAAAGTAGACTAATTCTGTATCATTTCCTATGTTTTCAATATGTTTAAGAATTAAATAAACTTTCGTTCTTGAATGAAACTACTTATCTCAATAACATTAATACTTCCGTTTTGTAGTGGCAAACAGGGTGTTTATCATTGTCCGACCTAATTGTCCGACTAATAATGCAAAGTTTTTCTGAACCTTAATGTTTGGAAAGGTTTTCGCAATATAAATGAACACGCTATAAAGAACAGTTTGTGCAATACTTATTGAAATCCACAAACATCCATGCCGCAAGCAGGGTTCGAGCCCGCGACCTTGGAAACACTGACCTAACGCCTCAGACCGCACGACTACCTAGTCGGCTTGCGATGTTCTGTTAGATTTTTGCCATTTCCCTACGGTACACTTACCCAATCAGAACTTCTTACACCATCAGAATAAATCAGGCACCATCTTGGAAGAATAATAAATCCACCTACTGCCTTAATTTCAGCTGTTCACGTTTCCGAAACTGCAATCGTCACTCACGTTTGCCATCCAACAACAACATTCATTCCTTACCAAAAGTAAACGCCGGAGAAAAATATGCAATCGCAACTGATGAAAACTTACTTTGTGTGGATTTCTTGATAATAAGTACGTAATTATGTAAAATAAAAACACGGGGTGCTTCAAAGAGTAATATTCGAGCGGCGCCCTGGCGCTCCTTGGTTTTAGTTTGTCTCTGATACCTGTTCCTTAATCATTAATCGACTTCTCAAAACTTCTTTACGTTGCACCAAAATTTTTATCGTTGGTGGGATCCATAGACATGAAAGGACTATGGTAAGGGAAAAAAAATAATTCAAGATACGAATTTAGCGATAATAAATCTATTAGCTGTCTCTTACTCGTTTCCAAAATTCTTCCTACCATTAGTCTGTGGTATGTAAATAGCCATAACCAAATGCATCAAATTAATATGCATAGATAAATATATAAAGAGACAGAGAGGAGGAGGAGGAGGAGGAGGAGGAGGAAATATACTAATTTTGAACTCCTGAAAAAATCACTTTGGGACTTGTTCTATGACATTATGTGCAGCTTTTCATACCTTCAAGAGGTGGCCTATCTACTCGCAGAACTTTTAGAGAACGGAATTTTTAAGTGGGATCGTTAGGTTACTAGTCTTCTATTTGTAGCCTATACGAACGACTTTTATTTTATATATAACTTTATGTACGTATGTATGTTAAAATAAATTGACCTAACATTTAATAGCTACGGAATATGACTGACTTTGTTGAAATCTTTAGACTAATCAATGGTGGTAGATTATGCGTTACCATCCGGTGGATAAACCAGAAATGTTAGCACAATACATTACCACGACACGTTTCCATAGCACGAGAACTCACTTGTCTTTATTAGTTCCTATCCTTTACTTTCTTCACATAAATATCCAACGCAATCTACACAAAACTTTGCATGCATTTTTGTTTGTTTTCACCAACGAGAACTACCTTTAATTAAAGCATGAGGTTTACGCAAGGGGTGAGAGAAAATATCCTTGGGTAACACGCAGGGAGAAAAGAAACACCCTAACGAAAAATATGAGAAAGAAAGAAGGCAAAGTGGTTGGGGGAAAGAGAGATAGAGAAAAGATTGAAGCAAACAGCAGATAACAGACAATATGACACCTGCCTCTCCTTGGTCGACAGGAGTCACGAATTCAAGACAATTCGTTTGCACGCCTGATGTGGAAGTTCTGTGATGGATCGCCTGTGACAAACCGAACATGGAAAAGACGTAATGGAAAAAACACTAGCCAAAGTAATTTTTTGTTGTTCCCTTATAGAGCTCATCCTCCTTTTTTTTTTTTAAGAAAAGGCTGCCTAGAAGAGGTCACGTGATGTTGGGTCAGGTGGTTGATTTCCCACTGAGCTTGGCGCCGACTGCCACCGATCAGAGGGCATATCTTCGCATCTCGAAGACACGGTGTGTGAACCTGCTGACTACCTTTCTCACTCAGTCACTCACATCACATCCCTCCGTTAAAAAAATAAATAAAAAGAAGACACCATACTGATTGACAAGCAAACTGTTTGCTGGGCACTTTTCTTTTATGAATACATTTTCTAATCGAATAAGCATCGTCTTTTCATCTCTACCTTCTTCCGCTTTCCATTCTTTTTATTTACATTTAGCAAAAGTTATTCTGACGCTTTGCAAGTTTCAGATAATATAGTGAACATCTTTCCTCAGGCGTCAATTCATTTTACAGGAGGCTAGGCAAGTCAAATGTGACATCTCCTTACTTTCATTGCCATGCTAACTTAGTCAGCTTATATTCTAGATTAATGAAGCACTTGCGTTGAATCGCGGACAAGCACCTGTATAGACGTTTATACGAGCGCCTAAGGTAATATCTATATGAGGATATAAGCACTAATACAGACGCTAATTAAACTATTAAAATTAGTACTCTACGAAAATTTTAACACAGACAGGAAGTCAAGCTAAACTGAATAAAACATATTTTTGTTTCCTAAATTAATGTATCATATTCTATAGAGGCTAACCAAACTGTAAATTGATATTTCATCTGAAAATGAAACGATGTAAATGGTTGCACACCGACTAAAAATCAATACAATACTTTAAAAGACGTTCCTATGCTATTTCCACCAAATATACAAGGTATAACAATATTAAATCAACAAAATTGTTGAAAAATTTCTACAGATAAATACAAACAAAGCACGCTTAATAAACATATTATCTAAAGCTGGTTGGTCACATGAAACAAACTTCAGGGGGGGGGGGGGGCATGGAAAACTTGGGGGCATGTTACAATTTTATTTTTTTCCTCCCTATTTACACGTATAAAAGTAAATTTTTATCTGGTGCCAATCAAATTTTAGGGGATCCAAACCCCTAGCCCCCTGACAAGGGAACTTGTCCTAAAGCATACCATTTTCACCATAATTTCTCCTGAACATGTTTTTTTTTTTTTTTTTAACAAGGTTGTGAACGAACTGTATTGAAGTATAATAAATACGATTCTAAAATATATAATGTTCATTTTGAATACTTCAATCATATTCACTGAACATTTTTTAGATACTTTTTCTACATTTTTTATATTTTTATGATGCAATCATGTGAAAACTTGAAGTAAATAAAGCACTAAGTGCCATTTTCCAACTACGAGAAAAGTCAGTTTTTTAAAATTTATTTGCATATAAAACAACACGTCTCACTATTTTTAAATACCCAATAGAATTATTAAGCAATGTGTTTGAACTTTCTTATATATTGTTATTCCTGTTAAAACGCAATTTTCACAAAAATGGTACTTAGTGCGTTATTTACTTGAAATCTTCATTTTTTCCTAAACCGCCTTTTTATTATCCAATCCAAGATTATACGAAATTTTAAGCTCTTTGTAAGAAGAGAACTGTCACCAAAATAACTCGCAAATTAATATGCGACTTCAGCTGTGCATTGATAATATCCTGAAGACCTCTGAAGTAGTAGGTCTCCCAATTTGTTGATAGGCGTGTTACAGGGTTTTACTTTGCAAACTTTTGAGCGCCTAGTGCCTAGGCAACACTTCATACGCATGTGTCTAACATCCCGTTTAGCTACATAAAACTTTGGTAAACAATACTTTATAGAGGCCATTTTAGTAACTATGGACTTCAGCCCGTCACAATAAGTTGAGTGCAACACATAATCTTTGGAGGACCAAGCTATTTAACACACGCGGAGTGCCAAGCGGGGTACAAAATGGACCCCCAACTTTTTTGTTGTGATACGTGTTTGATCGCGAGAATATAAAATATTGTTTAATATATATTTGAAGACTGAAAATAACAAGAAATATCTTCAAATTAAAAGCAAAAGTATGCGCAAAAGGTTACATAATATTCTCATAACATTTTCATCACTTGAAAATTTGAAATTCTCATTCCGTTTCCACGTTGGTACATTTCTCACATTTGAAAACAACTGACTTCTTCGCATATAGTTGAGGTAGTACCAACCCGTTACGAAACAGTAGTACCAGCCGAAATGTAAAAGAAAGAAATTACAATAAATAATATTATTACCCCGAAGTGTTGAGTGGGGTACATTTTGGACCCCAATCAAACAATGGTATTTATTAACAAAAAATAAAAGTTTCTATACAAAAACTATTCAATTGCTATATTATTAATTTTTTTAAAGTCAACTATAAGTAAAATGGAAAACTAAAAGTAAATATCTTCAGAACTATTATGGAAAGAAATAAATGGGGTACAAATTGTACCCCGATGGGCCCTCCAAGGGATAAAATCCACAAACATCCATGCTCCAGGCAAAATTCGAACTTTTTAGTGTCATCATGTGTAAGGTTTCGCTGAAGATAATTTGTATCTAAATTAAGGTTATTAATGAAGTTGAAGTGTTAATTAATTCCAATGATCTATTCCAAATATGAGGATTATATAAATACAGAGTAACCCAAGAAAATATTTCCCATCCTCTTTAATTCGTGACTGATCGATTTCTAGAAAAAATCCCGAAATATATACATAACTTTTAGTTTCAAGAGAAGCGTACTATTGATAAAGCTTCGTATAGTGCTCCATTTTTATTTTATTTTTATTTATTTGCTTACGGTCTGGAGGCAAACTCTTCAATTTTCTAAAATGACAACTTACAACAGATGCTACATCATTTGAAAGATCTTCCGATTCTAGTTACGACAAACGTATCTTTCTGAAATGTCATTGAAAACTTTGCGAGATATTGCATTTGTAACTGTCAAATATTACAAACTGAATCTTTGCAACCAAGGTAATATTTTACACTATTTGACTACCCAGCGGTCGTGCGTCGAAAAGTTTCGAAATGCAACACCAAACACTCGTTCATCTCAACACATCAACAATGAAATTCATCAAGCTAATAGCTATCCGAATGTTCCTTGAGAGACAATAATGTTTTTAGTAGTCTATTTCTTTTCTATTTCTCCAAATAGTGGATGCATTCATAACGTTCATTACTGTAAATAATTACAATTCCAACGAATTTACAGTTTATAGTATAAAACAGTTGCAATTGTTATTTATGTCAAGGAATTCAATACGATTCCACAAAGAAGTTTTTTGGAAAGAGAGTAAAAGGACCTTTTAAATGACATGTCGATTTACCTCGTTTTCATTTAAGGAAATGATTTTTTTTTTAATAGAACATACTGAAATGTTTGCTTACATTTATTGACATTATGTTTCCAGGAATTCGTTTAACTGTACGATGGCTGTTAAAGCGATCATAGTGTAAAATATTATCTAACTTGCAAGGTATTTGACAGTTCTGGAAATAATTTCTTGCAAATTCTTTAATCAAACTCCAGAAAGATATTCTTGTAACTTGAATTGAGAGACCTTTTAAATGATGGTTTACCTGGTCATGTTGTGATTTAAGGAAATTGTATATTTTGCCACTAGACTACAGAAAATGGGCAGCAAGCAAAGCCTTATGCCCTGCTTAAAAATAAAAATGACGTATTTTGGGCCTAGAAATCAGTCAGTTACGAAATATACGGGATCTTCAGCGATTTCACGAACTAAACGGAAATTACAACGTTTCCTCACAAATATTTGAAGTGTTGCCTACACACTATGCGTTGAAAAGAAAATGTCTCGAACTTTGAAGCGTACTGTAACTCGTGTTCCTACAAATTGAGAAATCTAGTACTACAGGATTGTTCCACATATAATCAATACACTGGGGACTTTTCATATTAATTTATGTGAGGGCACAATTCCTTGTAATTGAAATATGTTAGATTTAATTAGTATAGTATTATTTCGGAAAGTGGCAGCAGATTCAACCCAATTTTGATTTTGCAGAGTCTTCCGTTTAGTCACAATCCTCATATTTAATTATCAAAAATGTCAGCTTTATGGACGATTATCTCGGAAATAAAAAAGATTTTAGACCCCATTTTCAGAAACGAGATAATGCCTCGAGTACAGCACTACTTTTCACCGGAAGTTTTGCTTGCTGGGAAACGTCATCCTCCAAACTTAAGACTAGCACAGGCTGTAGTTGTTAGTTAGGTTTGTAAATTCATGTTATTTTAAAATAATATCGAGCGACTGTAGCAGAGTTGATAGAGTGTTGGCTTCGTATTTGGAAGGTCTTGTGATCGATCCTAGCTTCAGGCCTGCGACTCTTCCTAAGTATCACCACGCTACGCTGGTATGGTAGCTTCAGACATCTTTCCCACATCATCTCCTTTACCCCATCGCGGCGTAGGCTAAAGTGACCTAAATGCCATATGTAGCATTCAAATTAAAATACGTGAATGTATTATGAGAAAATGGAATAGAATGTTTTAGGTAGCCTGTTTTCTAGCATATTCAACATTAAACTGAATTACGTGACGGGTTGAAGTCCAAAGTTACTAGACTGGCCTTTTATAAAAATACAGTTTACCAAAGTTTTTATTAAACTGAATTACTGTAATTTGACAAGTACTCTCGATTTACATAAACATTAAATCAGATGCTTTATCAGAAGAGATGAGTCTCGTTGAAAAAATCGATGGAAACATTTAGGACTAAATAAAAACAATAGTAAGTTTGAGAAAACAAAACAATATAGACGAAAATAATATACATTTCTTTTCTCCTTTATTTTCCCTGTTTTTAAGGTGAACGAACGTATGTGTTGCATATATAATAATATAATAATTCACAGTCATATTCAATCCATTACTGGGTGAGGCCTCTTCTGGAGGGAGGAATTGGTCTCCTGTTCCCACGTTTACTAAACGTGTTGGGAGAGTAGATCCGAAGCTCTCAACTGTGATCACCACTGTATTTTATTCACAGCAGCTCCTCAATTGCATCATGATGCTGGGTGGGCACCGTTCCAGACCCTCTCGATTTGAAAAAAATCTTTGCAGAGCCGGGAATCGAACCCGGGACCCCACGATAATCAGTCAGCGACGGAAACCACTAGACCAGCAGGACGGTCATGTGTTGCACATAAATTCTATTAAATCTGAGTAGAAGATGATAAGTAGGTTAACTTGATGTACGGATGGTAACTCATACATACAGTAATATTTCAAACTCGATTACCCACAAGTGGATTATCAATTATTTAAGTAATATTTAAAATAAAGATACAAGTACATTTGTAGCTAAAAGTGGGTACACACAGAACAGCAATTTTACTAGTACACTGTAAAAAACCAATACCTCTTACTTGTGGGTACAATATATATCAAAATATAAATTATTATATTCTAAGGACGAAAGTAGCCATCAGGGCTAGAAGTCCCCAGACTGCCCTGCTTGAAGTTCAGATATTACTTTATTGCACTGATGACACTGATGATTAATGTCTGGCTTTGTTCTGGGGTTTATGTAGCTCCTAGTTTTTCCATGTGTTACGCCGATGCCAATCTGTGTTTCTCATGTTTCCTGTAGCAAGTGTTCTCGTCTGTTTTGAGATATTTCACGCTTTGTTTCTTCATCTTCATTGGTATGATTTTCGTGGTACTTCTGCCTTTCTTTAGCTTCTTTTCCATTGCATAGCAGTTTCCTTTCGTAGTCTGATCATATTGTTCTATGTATTTAAAGCAATAGAGTTAAGTTTGTGACAGGTACAGTCTTTTACTCACTGGAGGTTTGGGTTTTAATCCCCTCAGGCTCAGGGTTGTGTTAAATTTTGAATTTTAATTTTATTTGTGGTCTTTAAGCATCTCACGCTCAGGCCTTGCGGTTGAGTTTTCCAAAATCGTGTGCTGTGATCAGAACTACGCATGCTTGCAAACTTTCAAGTCGATTTGATTAGATAAAGTGGGCTAAAATTGAAGACGATTAAATATTTGTGCTCCTCTGGGGATTTGGTTGAGTGGGAGTGAATTTTAGAATTTTTTTATCGTCAGCAGAAGTGGGTTAAAATTTGAATCAAACAAGCGGAAAAACAGAATGAGGAGTGAAGTTAAATTAAATGATAAAATTCGTCTCCGAAAGCCGAAGTTTTGCTCTATCTAAAGCATTAGAAGTTTGATCATAGATTTCTCGTCCTAGAATATGTACATACAAATACATGAAATTTTGCATGCACATAGTTTGAAATAGGAAAAGTATCACTGTAAGAAAATATTGTATATTTAATACTTTTCTGTAATAATAAGCTTGGCGAAATTTCGATTCTTTTTTGACTTTCTATATTCCAAATTATGGTTTCAATAGCACTATTTCCTTCTTAGAAATTGATTTTTCAGGTCGTTAGAACTTTTTGCTGGAAAGGAAAACACCTTTAATTTAATTTATCTTAAAAAAAAAAAATTGAGAGAGAGAGAGAGAGAGAGAGAGAGAGAGTATTGTTCCCAGAGGTTTTGTGATCTGTGCTATTCGCCTGTTTGCCAATACATTAATTACTTTGCAGTTTATTCCTGACTAAGAAGACTTCGGTCATTGCTCATTTCTACTCGTTTTCCTTTTGTCGATGATATATAAATAATGTTATTATTTAAGATTTTTAATGTTTGATGGCAGAAAGCATTTTCTTTTTGTACTCATCAATTTTGAGTTTAATTCTTAACTTTATACAAAAAAGGAAGAAAAGAGCTTCTATTGTTGTATTGTGCAGTCTTCTCCAATTGACATAGCGTCGTTGTACCCTTAATCTGCCGCCATTATCGTGTTTATGACAAAACCGCGCTTTTAATTGCTCTCCAGCCGTTTTCTTTTGAATCTCCCTTTTATATTTCCCTATATTTTTAAAAGAAAAAAGAAATATAAAACTCGTTTTGGGAGAGAAACATTTGCTGCCACATCCGGCATTCTAGCACCTAAAACCGGTTTAGCAGACAGGTGACAGCACCGGGCTTCCTGTGTATGTAGTATCTGTTTGTAGATATATCCCAGACACGGATGGTTTGGCTCGTAATACGATGATTTTGAACTCATAAATTTGACTGGAACATTGTTTCTCACTTCCCTAACTGCGGAGGGGCACTTTTGTTTTTTCCTAAGGAGGTGTCGTTATTACGTGGAAAAGAATAATGATTCCTGATTGTGCTTCTATATTCAGTCGTTACTAAGGGTCATTCACAAGTGGTTAAATACGCTGTCGGTAGCTATACAAGATCTCTTCAACATCAAGAGTACAGTTTAGTAGTCTAATATAAAAGGAAAACCAGGCACTAAATAAGGAAGTGTAGTGATCATGTTTTGGTTCGCAATCAACGGTGCTGAGAAAAAAATGCATGGATTTTTATAAAATCTTTGCCATATATAAAGAACGTCAAATAATAGAGTATACTATTCTCGTAGGAGAAGGAAAGTGGCCGCCCTCCCCTCACTTAATCTAAATTTAATGATTAGTTTCAGGCATCTAATGCTCAGGCCGGGATAGGGGAGTGGAGAGCGTGGGGAAGGAGACAGTCACTGGCCAGTACCATCATGGTATTTTCTTGTTACTAGGAAATCTCAAGAAAAACTCAGTCAAGACAGCCGGCCGCTGGGATCGACCCCAGTTCCTCCGAATGCTAAGCCAACGCTCTACCACTGAGCTACAGTCGCTCGATTTTCCTAATTTGAAGTTAGCATCTCGACATTCACTTAATATGAGAGTCAGTTGCTGAAATCAGTTTAATATTGAGTTACCGCCATCAAGTTCTACGTAATTGCACTGGAGTGATCGGCTAGTGTCAAAAGATAGACGTCAGAACAAACACTTAACTTCGATCGTCCACTTCCAGTCTAAACCCATATGGACCCAATTTTCAATTCTATCTCAGTTTTTTTACTCTTGTTATCGCTGTGTGGCCCATTTTCATTTATGTCTTAATTCTTGAGCTATTCACGTACTGGACTGTGCATATAATATTATATGCTATAAATAATAGGTATGTTTTTCTTGCAATAATTAAGACATAAATCGAAAAGGGGTCGCACAATGATAAGCATAGAAAACTCAGTTAGGATGGAAAATTTGGTCCATATTAGTTTCGACTGGAAATGTACAATCGAGATTAACTGTCTCCTCTGCTCCCTGGTTTCATATATTCATTAAATTTTTAACTGCACTAATCAATCAGTCCAATAGCGTCGCTTTTATATTTAGGTCAGTGGTTACCACAAATCCCGTGTTATTTCATGCCCTTAAGTCGTAAATAAAATACTTATGGCGAAGTCCCATAATCTCGATCTTTCTCCCTCCCTCTCAGCTTAGCACGGTAGTCGAATTAGGAATGAAACACAGCAACAAGAAGCGTATAGCAGTGAGTTTTCCGATCTTAGATTTGTTTATAACATAATGAATGGTATTGTCCGCACAAATGATCTCCCATTGTTTCAATTACGTGTTCCGAGAGCTAACAGCAGGTGCAATGAATATTTTTACATCAGAACACCAGTTATCTGTACCAGCGACCGACCATTCTGACTTAGGTTTTTTCCAGGAGGTTTCCTCAGTCACATCAGGCAAATGCCGGAATGGCACCTTCAACACAGGCCATGGCCGACACCTTTTCGAATCCTTTCTACTCCCCTATCCCGGCCCGAGCCTTAGATGCCTAAAGATCTTAAATAAAAATTCAAATTTAGTACCGGCTATCTTTAGAAAAGAATTAATTTCTAATCAGGCTTCCCGCACTTTATCACTCACTCACCAACCCTCCTTAATTTTACCTTCCCAAAACTATCTTTATGAAACTTTGTGAAAGGGAGCATCTATTATATTTTATTGTATCAATTGTATTTGTCTCTGTTCAGTTATAGTTTTTCTGTTTTGGTTATTTTTATGTTTTTTCTATTTTTCTATGTTACTTCCTAGTGTAAATGGCAACGACATACTGAATTTACGTTATGTACCTTAAATAAAAGAAAATAAATTAATAAAACTGGAACTTTGGTCTCATCTTCATCATATTCAGCCATTTTGTATCCACTCCTGGGTGAAGGCCTCCCCCTTTTCTTTCCATATATCTCGGTCTACTACTATCCTCATCCATGTAGTTCTAAAAACTCTTGATTTCATCTACCCATCTTGGATTTGGAAATCGTCTCAGTCGTTTCTTTTCTCTGGGCACCCAATGTAGTACATTCGTCGTCCATCTTCCATCTATTCGTCTAGCTTTGTGACCGGCCCATCTCCACTTCATTTTTTTGCAGACTTGATTATATCTTCTACTTTTGTTTGTGTACAACCCATAATTTGGCTTCATGTCCCTCCTAGTTATTCCTAGCATGCATCTCTCCATTTGTGTGTCTCTTAATTTTTGAGCCGTTTGTGCATTCAATGTCCAAGTTTCACAGCCGTATTATAGGGTCTAGATCATGAAAGCCTTCGGTGAAGGAGCCAGATCCCCCATATCAGTTGCGGTTAACCAAATATTGACACCACCACCAGAAGGATTCCGACAAGAAATTTTCTCTGCCACTTTCTCGAAGCAGATGGCAGAAGCGAAAGGTGGTCATACCTTTTTTCAAAGAAAAAAAGGAAAGAAGAAGAAAAAGGGAAAGGAAGGGAAAAATAGTAAAGAAAGAAGTGGCAACGTTTGGGTCGAAACCACAGAGATTCCTTCCACATGTCTGTGGTTTTGAAGAAAACATATGGTGAACTAAGGTCGTCTTGTTTTGGACGAGACAGTACATCATTACAGGTAAGACACATCCTAGGAAGTCTATCTTGGATTAAAT
>JAGDQP010019133.1:0-35349 GCA_022664845.1 Lepisma saccharinum
TAATCATCTCTTCTCATACAAAACGGAGAATATTTCTGACTGTGGAGAGGAGCAACTGATTCACTATAGCAAGGAAGACGCTTTGCGAATGTTGGTTGGGAAAGTTCAAATCAAGTCTCAGAGGGTTACGAGAAAAGTTAACAAAACGTCATTGATGAGAAATATGCACTTTTCATGTTATTATTCTTAGAAAGAAACTCCTATAACATTTGTTAAGCAAGTTTTGGGTACAGCCAAGTGTGGAGTATCGCTAGCATGCGGAACTTCTAATTTTAAAACCTGGGTTCGATTCCACACCAGCCAGTTTCTTTTTCGCATACACTGAAATATTCAAACAGATTTATCTGCGGGTTATGGAGAACATACGAAGCATCACCGGTCAGAATCCGAGTAAACAGTGCGTGTGCTGTTTAGCATAATGATAATGTAATTTTCATGTTTTTTATTGGTCTCTTTCTCTCTTTCTTGCTGTATTCTTATCGTATATTTGCTGCGTCTTTCTGTTCTTCTTCTATCTATTTATCTATATTTTTCTCTTACTTTACACACAGTCTCTCCTTTTGTGCGTCTTCCAGAGCCAATTTCGGGCCACTTTCGATGACCCGGTGATACGGCCCGACCCAAACATAAGTGACCCGGTAACCCGATTGACCCGGTCTGGAAACCCTATTTAACTGGGAATTTTGGCTTCGTATTTTTCTTGTCCTCGGGATCACATCTCCGGTCCTGGTCACCCCTTAAAGAAACATTGTTCAAACGGAATGAAATAATTAAAATCTCTCCTTCATCCTACGGGTTATCAAGTATAAATCTAATCAATGGGTCAGCATGGCCTACAGTATCTACTATTGTTTACAATCAGTGATTCCGCTAGACCCCGGCCGCTGTAGGGGATGTCAGCCCAAATCATGGAGATGTACCCCCAACTTTAACATATTGCGGACAAACGTTGATAGAAACTGTGCAAAACTCTACGTCCACCCTCCCAATTTTGACTTTACGCCCCCAATCTGAAAATCCTGGCAGCATCCGTGATTACAAAGTATTCCGAACCAGTATGTTTAATAAACCCCACCGAATTTGCAGACTAACCCCGCGCAAACAAACAATGTGTGTTACACATTTGACATTATCCTAGATGTGTATCAAAACTCTGGAGTTTCACTGGAAATCATAAGTATTTATTCTGACCACCAAGTTTGATCTCCATTTTGAAAGTGATTTAATGAATTTTTGAAGCACCCTTTATATATTCGAATAACCCTGCAAAAATATAAAATCACTTCTCTCTTGCTGTTAGATGTGATTTGTGAGAACTGAACTTTATACTGTGGGAACTGAACTTAATATTTTTTACTACGTTTAAATTCCATATTTTTTATCTGTACTTCTTCTTCTATTTCTCCTTCTCTCTTTCTCACTCTCTCTCATTTCTCTGCTTCTGTGTTACAGACATCCATCGGTTTCAATGTTTGATTGTATGTTTAAATTTCTCCCTTTATCAACTTATGTATATTGATTCGTCTCGCTTTCATTTTATCGATACTAATACATGTCTATTAAATAAAAACGTGTTCATGACTTTTGCAGATTTTAGTATGGGCGAGACGAAGGAAGGAGAAAGAGGGGGTATGTTTACTAGAAACGATTATGGGATAAGAAGGTGCCATTTGCGTTTCCTAGCTGGACGGCGTTCGCTGTCGCAATATTTTTTATGCAAAGTGTACCATCCCGGCATATGCCTGGCGTGACTGAGGAAAACACTGGGAAAATCTAAGTCAGGACAGTCAGCCGCTGGTACAGAACCGAGGTCCTCCCGAATACGAAACCAACGTTCTACCAAATAAGGTACGGTGATCGGAAGAAAGCATACTCGTTTCGATGTTTATCACATGCACGGAAACACAATATCATAGGCATGCCCGTAAAAAATAACGTAAATAACAACGCAATATCAGAAATTATTTTTAAGAACTGATAGAAACAGACCTTTTCTCTTGTCTTTCATGCATAACGTTAGTGTTCTATGGAATTCATTAAGAAAGAAAAAAGAAAGAAACCATGGGTTTTAAAATTCATTTTTGTTTCTCCATATTCGGTAAGGATCTTTTCTATTGGAGAATTTGAATTAAACTTTTCAGTACCCTTCAACTAGTAGCCCACCTAAAATAAAAATTTTGTTAGGTTTCCTATTTTATTGTTTGAAATGGGATTCTCTTAAGTTTTTCATTCTTTGCTACATACTACAAGAAATCATAAATACATTTTTCAGAACCCAGGACGTGAGATAATGTTTTCTGTTAAAGAAAAGAAAATTCCAACCCTTGCTCGCTCACTCACACTCTCTCAGAATCACACACCGCCGACTCAACGTTAATTGGGTGGCCTATCTTGTAGGCTTAGAAAAATCGTGTATAACAAAGTAATGTGAACATAATTTTGGCCATGTTAGTACATGCGAAACGTCTCTGCTTTCGGAAGAATTACCATGTGACCTGTGTGGTGCTAGATTTTGTTTCAAAGATTCGGATAAATTAATAACTGGGTTAAGACCAGAATACGGTTTCATAGAATCACCTGTAACATTGCCCATATACTGGTTAGTCTCCATAAAATTACCATCTCAAAAAAAACCTCAGTTATTATTGCTCATGGAGCTTTCAAATAAAAGTATGGACTATTAAGTTGGATATTTTTATGGTCAGTGACGGACCCAGATTACCTATGTAGGGGTCAATTTCAAACTTTTAAATTGAAACTGGATTACCTATAAACGTGTGTGGAACAAATAGTCAAAATACAGCAACTTTGTAGAAGAGTGATTTTGTATTACCTACGGCTTGTTAGCTACTACCGCAAACTTTTATTGGAAGGATAGATCATTACATCAAATTAACTCGGTTACAATTGTACGTTGACGTATGAAATAAAATAGTGAATAACTATCATTTATAAATCACAACAACATGTAATATTTTCAACATATCAGTATAATAAAGAACGAAGTAGTCAGCATCTTCGCCTCGTTGTGCATAAAGTTAAGCCCCACAATAAATTTTTAAAAAATACGTTACCATTTTTTTCTCTCCCAAACCGCAGATGTACAATTCAACGCAACCACATAACCTCAATCTCACTGTCCTGGATATGACGGTTTAAATTATCAAGTCATTTATCTGTGCATAATTCTTGCAAACTTATCCCATGGTGCCCCCACTTGCAGATCTGTTATCATAAAATAAAGAACCTTTACGTAAATTTAAAGTGCTAAAAGTAACACCATAGGGATTGAAAGTCAACACAGTTACTAGTGCATATTAAGCACGCATTAAACCCATACAGAGATACAGACGTACAGCTTTCATTAACGCTTCACTTTAGAAAAGTCAAATCTTGAAAAACACCCCATTCGAATTGTCCAGTCCTACCTATCAAACTTTATGACATATATTTCCTCATCTGATTTATAATTAGAAAACGCAACGTTTATAGTACTTAACACAAAAAATAATATCCTCGTCGGTAATTAAGTGTGATGAACATTTTAGACACAAAATATCTTTAAGAACATACCCAGACGCCTGGAAAAATATAGATAACACTGACTGCGCTCTACATGCAATTAAGGTAGGTTTATCAATAGTTTCTCCTTTCTTTGGAAGCGAATTTCAACCTGACTTTTAGAAGTTATAAATATCTTCAACAAGACGTTATTAATTTTGAAGTAATTGCCCATGGTAAACGATCGTCATCTGGGTATGTGCCGCAATCGTACATTGTGCGTCATATATTAATCCCCATGCATTTTCGCTTCTGGCTAAACAATGCAAATTTGCCAGTCAGCGTTGCTCAATTGATTCTCACTATACATATGATATTTACGATCACGAAGCATATTTTCACAATATCTATCGTACGGAATATAAAAGATCGTTCTGGTTAATCAATAAAAAAAAACTTTTGCAAAGAGGCTCATTACAATTGTATTTCTTCCAGCCTTTTAATTTATCGCTCTTTGGTTTCATTCAAAGAATCTTCGCCATCAGAAAAAAAACACGAGAAAGGCGCGTGTTAATTGAGCATACTTTTCCGACGGGGTTTCATGGGCATAATAGAGCTTTTCTTTCTGCTTTTGTTAAGAATATAACTATTTCAAGAAGTCAATCAAACAGCCATTCAGCCTAGAGCTTGGATTCTCATGAATTGCTACAGCTTGGTCGCAGAAGGATCCAGCGCAAGTGTACTTAGTAGCTAATATCCACCCGGTTGAGCGCAATAGCAAACATGAGTCGTTTCACGTTGCAAAGGAACCATCCGGTCTTCGGGCAGAACAACATTATCATCCTCACAATATGCACTTGAAGACGCACCAAACAATTTTATTCGCACATTCACAAAATTACAATGTTGGAAACTTACCGAATGACCGTATATCAATAGGACGAATGTTGGATTTGGATTATGGAGATCTTGGGTACGAGAAAAATGAGCGATTATACTGATTGTTCATTTGTTGTAAAAATACGTTAATAAAAACAAAGTGTTCAAAGATAAGGAAGGAGGTCAAGAGGACAAATTCTGGCAAGCGTACCTTGCATGGTGCGTGACCGTCAGAAAGGGTACAGCGTATCAATAGAAAACTCAAAGTGTGCAATTAAGATTTTATAAAAATGGTTTAGAGATATCTGTGATACTAAAGCGGCAAAAGAGTAAAAGGGGAAATAAGTTATTTTTCGATTTGCACAGATTTTGGCCGGTATGTGGTGAACGGGGTGACAAGGAATTAAGACGTTATGTAGTTATGTCGAAATATTTACAAACTGATACAGATCCAAAGGTCGTTATAGTATGGAGAAATCAATGGTATATCATCATCAGAAGTAAACGTTTTAACAAAATATAAATTAGCCACATAAAGCAAATTTAACCATATTTGAGAATACTATCGGTCAACTATATAATATTACTTGGTCTCTCAATATCGTATGAGCACCTGGAGTGAAATATGACTGTGAATGATTTCCATTCTTTTAGTTGTATTTGGATTTATAACAAGTCTTGGTCACTTGATTTGAAAATTCTCAACTCTACTCACAATTTAGCAATCTCCGTTACTGTTATCGTTGAAAGAACGTGGAATATTATTAAACAACCTCCGCCAATGTATCGTACTGAGAGATCCGTCTTAAAGAAGGGATCGTTTTGAAGCAGGAAGACTCACGTTAAACGCTTCCCAATCCTTTCCGTGCAGATTAGGTTCTAAGACGCAACACTGCCCGGTATTTGGAATTATGACGAAAATAGCCCGATGAAACTATATGTGTTATGTTTTCAAGTTCTTCGATTTATTTCATCCATATATTGAGAGCAAGGCTTGTGCCCTTCAAAAGGATAAGCCTTTTATTTTGGGTCAAAAACTTTAGGATGTTATGAATAGAAATGACAGTTCACCCACATAGAGGTCAGAATAAGATACTTGAAAATTAAATTAAAACTTTGTTGGTTGCAATAGTAATTTATCTCAAAATATTGAACTGACCATATGTTTTGGAACATGGGGGTGAAAAGGAGAAAACTTGTTCCATAGAAATTGGCTGTTGTACTTATAAAATGGATGATTGCTTTGTAGTTTTCACTAGATCATGGGATGCAGGAGCAGATTTATTATTGATGTTTCACGTAGGTGGATTTTGGAAGTTTGAAGTCATTTGTGTGGTGTTTACCCGTACAGTATCTACATTTTGGTCCGTTTGGACAGTTTTTGATGTAGTGAGAATTGTATGCCAAGCAATCTTACTGTACATTTTACTGTTTAATCTTGCTGGACATGATGGTGAGGCGCGAAATGGTTTTGGCCCTATATCGTTTCTTGTAAATGTAGGCTCCTATTTACTGAGTGTTATCAATGGTCTACTGCTGGTGAACTAGGACTCTGACAATTGTATCTCGCTGTATATTGTTGAGATTATATACGAATGCATTTAGTTATGCATTCTTGCGAATTTTATTTTTCATCGGCTACATTTTGATTGATGTCTGATGCACTCCCCTGATTCCGACAGAAATGGTAGTCGAAGTGGAACATGTTGTTGACGAAGCTATTGTCAAATGATGGAGTTAAGCTTGTACTAGCAATAGCTCAAAACTGCATGTTGCTTATGGTTCCGAAGATTTTGATTTGTGATGAATGTTTGATAATTCTGTTTCAGTGGATATGATGCAATTGATGATGTTTCGAGAAACATATGTAAGTAATTGACTGAACAGTTGTCTCGCAGTTTGGTATGCGTTCCCGAAACTGGTTATAAAGAACTATGCACTGCTATTGTAGAAGTGTTATAACTACGATTTTCTGGATTGTCAGGATCAGATGTAGACATTTTCTGTGAAATTCGGTAAGAATTAAGATGAGCATGAGGTTTCTTGGACCATGGAGACCGCGAGCACTTGAGCGATGTTGGTTTGGCTATCGAAATCTGGTACTTGATACTAAAATGTGTTAGGGACTGCGTTTAGATTAGATGTTCCTCTCAATGACGTGAATTTTGCTACTAAAGAAGAAGTTGATTATGTTCATTTATACTTTGGTAACCATATTGTATTTTCTGAAAACCAATCTTAAATACTGTGACATGTTAGAGAATATGCTAACGATTTATGATAAGAGGAATGAAAAATTATCTCTCACCGTGCAATGTTTGCTGTTCTAGACTAACTCACACCCTGCGGCGCAGAGGAATGCCGTCAATTCGATCTTTGTCGTATATGTAATCTTCTCACTCTTGCGTCTGCTACGCGAAATCCACTGAATCGTATTATAAATGTCAGACAAAGAATGGGTTTGCGTATTGCAATGTTCCGTGTATTTACTCACAGGCGCACATTATAAAAACAGAACAGTGTTTATAATCATATATGTGACAAATGATGTAACCACAACAAACAGTGAAGTCAGACATACATATTAGCAGAGGACAATAACAAACGCATCATGGATACAAAAGATGGTGTTGATATCAACATGCAAAGGGAGTTGGAGTCGTCGAAGGAGGGACTTACAGGACCGCATCCAAAACAAGACTATAAAACTACGATGCATCAACTATAGAGTCACTTACTCCTAGGTAGTCAACTCCTGTCCTTTTAATTGTTCACACATGGCATAGCTTCTGGAACATCCTTGGCATACAGAAGACAACGCTTCCGGTGTCTTCCTTACGTGCACAGAAGGCATCGCTTCTGGCACGACACCTCATGCTAGAACCCTCTTTGAGAAAACACCCAAAGAAGAAGACATTTACACCATACATTTACCTATTTTCTGCAATTAGTTTTCTACGTGGGGTATGCGTCGAACCCACACATTTGAGTGGTGGGATGATTTCAAATACCAAGATAGTGCACACAACTCAGAAGAAGTACTATTTTCAGAACGCGTATAGTTACGTGCATAAGATATGATCGTGTTAAGCAATTGTAGGACAATTTATTCATTTCTGTTTGACATCTACAAAGATTATACTTCAAAAATGTAGGGAAACTTGAAAATTGCTAAGATAAAAAAAAAATAATTAAAAAAAATAAATTCCAGTAAATACTAGGCCGGGCGGTAGGACAAGTCATTCTGAATCAGATTCTAATAATAGAAAGACGAAGACGAAAATGGAGCAAAGAACCAATATTTTAATGTGCCTTATTTAACTAAATTTTCTGGACATATACACGATGACCCCGGGAAATTATTCATGTTGTTTGACCATTTGGCTTGGTTACAACAATGGGATGATGGAAAGAAGGTGGAATTACTACCGATGTCTTTTCACGATGCCGCACTGGATTTAGCCTTTTAACTTCAGCCGCAAAACTTGTTGGCGGAAACTACATACAACCAAATAAAGAACAAACTTACAGGTATCTGCAGACCCAGAATTCCATTGTGCAAGGCCGAAATGGAAATTAATATGATTCAACAAAAAGATGGGTAGCCTATCAATTCATATTTCTTACGAAAATTAGGGGCAATAAAGCACAATATTCTAGAAGCAATTGAGAAACAAAACATGCATTGTCTTTGGGACTAACTAGAACCTTCCTTAAAACTATCGCATTAAAAAATTACACATCGGTATGAGACTTCCAAAATCGTTTACATGCATTGGACAAATTCACCGATTTGTTAAAGATTTTTTTTTTATGTAAAGATCACAGGCGAGCAGGACCAATATGCACAAATTGCTACGAATCCAAGTATGTATCAAACGACTGAACAAGGAGCAAGTTACCAACATCCTCTAAAGCACAATCCTGCCTGTAGAAATCTATGTAACCCGACACCTATATACTAGCAAAATGGTAATCAGCAATTTTCTAACAAACTTTCTGCAAGTCAAACACCATTTGTTTTCAAAGTCCTCATCAACAACAACCAAATTATCAAATGTTTTCCCAAATGCCGAACCAATATTGTACCAGCACACAAACTTTGCCTCCATGGACAACGCAAGAACCAGTCATATACTTCTGAAAATATCAGCAAGAAACCGTGAAACGTATACCTGTAAACTAAGTGAAACAATACCAAGGCAATCAAACTGTGCCCCAAATTCCCATCCAATTATTTTACAGTAGCAAACGTGCACCCCAAGCTAAAACTTCTTTATAACATGTTATTAATGCCTCAGTCTATCAGATTAAGCAAATAAGACCTAATCCGAACAAAAAAAAATGCAAAATATAACAAATAAATTGGCTGAATTATCCCTGATGGCGATAACGATCAACGTTAGCCAGAAGCAGGAATATAGAAAGATGGCAAATAAAAAATATTACAAGAAGAAAGGGGACAAAAATTGAGACCAGAGTTACAAAAAGGATGGCAATAAGGACGGAAACGAACCTGGAACTTTTTCTGTGTGCGCAGTCTACTTCAAAAGAGAACACTCCGACCAGGATTGATGGCATAAGGATACGATCAAGACAGAATCGGGAAACGAGTAAGTCCGGTCCGGGTGCAGGAAGTCGTGGAAGACCCGAGGACGACGTCGATTAAGATCTCTTCCAATGATCCAACAACTATCTCAAGTATGAAGGATTTTGAGCTAAAAAGGATCTGCTGCTGCTGAATCTACAACCACTATTTTTACTATTCAAAATATTCCGAAAAAAAGAGAGAAATAATTAAGTAGCAAACGGAGGGTAATAATTCTTTGATTCAGATACGGGTAACTGAAGAGGTAATACTAACTAAAATAGACTCAGCGAGTACCATTTCGATATGGTTCAAAAACGAAGTACCAAAGAATTGTACTCTGATACCTTACATAACAAATGTCAAAGGCATTGCTGCAAAATTAGTTCCAATGAATTGTATTGCTCTAATTAAATTTAAAATAGGAAAAACATCATATCCTCATTGCTTTCGTACTATTGAACAAAAGGATTTAGTTCCAATAATCGGACAACATCTATTAAAATGTCTTCAGGCAAAGTTGTGCTTACAATAAAACGTTATTGTGTTCTTCAAGAAAGCAAGTAAACCTGAGTTTCCATATCAAGGAAGGGACAGGTGTTTAGTTTCAAAAGCTTTCATTAACCAAGTAAAGGAACAAAGTTCTGCTAACGTATTAATTTCTTAGCATATTACAATACCATGAAGAATCTATTTAATCTTCCTGTAAAGTGAATAACTTGGAGGAAAAGCAACAGTCAGCTTATCTTTGTGTTCATTTAATGTAGGCATTACGTGATAAATATGATCTCGGAGATCCATCATTAAACATGCCTGTAATTAACTGTACTATTATTTTCATAAATTGAACTGCGAAATGGACCAATTTAATAAAGTCTTACTTAGGATATAGAATTATAATTTGTAGTCAATGCCAGAACTTAAAAACAACTTCGGAAGCGTCGGGCCGAACTATTACACCATCCTATAAGCAAAATAAGTCATCAGATAGCATTTGATAGTCTCGGTCCGATTCCTTATGAGAACAAAGAGCTCTATATTAATGTGGAAATATAATGGGCCACAAAGTACAAATACATTATTGCAAAGGTTGTAGGTAGCACATCTACAGACACCCTAACTAAATTTCTAGAAAATGAGATGTTCTTATTTTTAGACCACCAAAATCGCTTCTTTGGAACCTACATGCTGTACACACCAGTAAACGCAGTAAAAGAACTGGCTAAGAAATGCAACGTTGAACTAAAGTATAATCCCACTTATTCCCGTGCAAATAGCGGCGCCGTGGGGGTGACTATAAAAACGCTTCAATTTACTTTGAAATTTGACGTACAGCAGAATTTGAAGGATAGGCAAACGAAGATACCGATAGCAGTTTACTCTTAAAAACACGTTTTCTCAAGCAAACCTGAAAGAAATCGCACATTACCTTCTCTGTGGGTATATGCCCCGTTTAGCAGCTGGTTGTTCTTTGAATGTCAGCCGACATACACAACTACTCAGAGAGGAACTTTCCACAAGTGGCAGGAAACGCCTATCAGCATTTCTTGAAACAAAATAAATAGTTTGATGGAACACACTCCCAAGTTGAATTTCCTATTGGCACAACAGTCAAAATTTTCACCAATAGACAGAATGGAATACCAAATATATGGGCGTCTAGATTTGTTACTTAATAATACATCAGGAAGTTTTACAAAGACGTGTACTGTACCTAAGAGAAGATACACTATAAACGTTCATCTACCTTGTGCCTCATACAAACTCAGACTTCTCAAATCCTTGCCCTATTGTGGAAGCTACTGCTACATGAGTTTTCGAAAGTAATTGCATTCTATTGTCATATATGATAGATATAAATAATATTAATTTATTAAAATGTGTAAATTTGATTTTAAGTCTTTTCTTCTAAATAAATATTTTTTAATTTAATCATTCAGAGCAATATGGCTCCCAGTTGTAATATAAGAAATAGTACTCAATTTGTAAGTAGCAGGATGTATATTTTCACATTTCATTTGCAATAGGAGATCCAGAAAGTACTCATTGATTTAATATGTAATATGAGTGTATAAGAGACCAAATCACGATTAATATGACTATGGTATTTTCCGCATCTGGAAATTACGAAGAAAAACCGCATTGAATGAGAGGGGACGTGAGCGTATCAAGTTACAGTTTACTCTCATCTCGAATAACCGTGAATGATTAACACAGCCACATAATCAATATCTCTCAGACGAGTGGCATCGATTAACTCTCAATTCTCGTCTGTGATTTGATACAATTTACATAAATATGGAAATGAGACAAGAACAAAGCCTAAAGTTCACACCCTATATCGAATCATCAACGTGAAAGCAATTCGAGGGTTATTGAAGAGTTCACGGCCTACCCTTGAAGCATTTGTCGTAGATCAATTATATTTCTGTTAGCTATGGTATATTTGGTAGTTTTCAGACCAAATTTCTTACCAATATATTTTCCTTAGTTTTAGGTATTAAAGACTGAAGTGAAGAAATTGTCCATTGTTTGAAAAGTGGATAAACTGAGCATATGTGTTGTTATCCAAAACGTGTTTAAAAGAAGTTAGTGGACAGGACATCCTCAAATACATATGCAAACTAGGGTAGAATATCCCTTCCTATCCCAGCGATAAAAAAAATGTGGTGGAATTCAAAAGCTGGGACCCCGTCTCTCCAAAATATTCCTCGCGGTGGAAGGCCAGAAACTACCTGAACGGAGAAAATCTTCACAACCATCCAGGATCTCGTAATGGTATGCATATATGTGACAGAACGTTTCATCGCATAGAAAGCGGGCATATCCTAGGAACGTGTTGGACGCATCCTAACAATATGCTGGACATGTACAAGGTGTCAAATTCGATGAGTCATGAGAACGTTGACTATTAAATCAAACGCGAGAGGTACGTCATGTCTGCCGCAAACTTGACCATACTTGAGGCAGATCCTGTGAGATTTCTGGAACTTTTTAACCATGGACGAAGAATGGCTTCCTCTCTTTAAGCCAGAGTACAAGGTGCAATCAAAATTTTGGAAATAACCCTCCTTATCAACCTCAAAGGGTTCATGTCAGTCCCATCAGCTAGTAAGGTATATGTTTTTTTTTTTTTTTTTTTAGTATGCGAGGTGTATCATCCTAGCTGATTACCACAAAATTTTAAAATTATGAACATATTCTTTTTTTGCTCAACTGAAGAGTTTGCTGGAAGCCATCAAGGCAGAATGTTACGGAATGTTGAAGAAGCGTGATCTTTTCCAGCAAAACAACCCGTCGGCGCACAGGTTACCCTACCTACTCTACAAATTTGGTACCTCCAGAATTTTGTCTGTTCTTTAACCTCAAGAAAGACTATTAAAACTAGCTAGGACATACTTTTCATCAGATAATAACGTTAAAATGTGGCGGCGGACTTTTGTATATGCAGAATGTAACGATCTACATGCAAGGCATGAATAACGTGCAACACAGGTGGCAAAAGTATGTGACCCTGAAAGTGGACTATGATGAAAAATAGCTTTGAAACATTGAACACCGGCCATTTTTCACTGCTAGAACGAGAATATTTTAATCACTCTTCGTATTGTGTTTTAGCCTCTCCGAAATACCGAACTTTGTCAATTGTTCATCGCCGCATTACGATTCAACGAGAACTTGAAGAACAGCGGAAGTTAGGGTACAACTTCATCCGAAGCCGAAGAGACCAAGTAAGAGGTCCTGGTCACATCAGCATAGTTTCAGTTCAAATTGGGTTTTCTCCGAAAACGAAACTTCAGATTAACAACCCTGTAGTACCTAGAACTAAGTACTTATGTCAGCTCAATGTACACATATTTCGCTATTACTGTAAAGAGTTGGCTCAATATGCAGCAGGATGACATGACGTGGTGAGATGTAAACAATTGCAAAGGGTAACTTTCCTTGAGCTTTGTTTTCCCTGGCACCGAAGGAATTCACTGTTTCTCTGCAAGGAAAATTCCTGGATGTGGCAATGACCTCGTTTAGAGATGTGGAAGGACACGCCCATCTGACTCAGCAACTGCCTGTTCAAGTTGGGCGCTTTCGTCTGAGATTGAGTTCGTGGTCCATGTTTGTTAACGAAACGAATAAGATTTGTGAACTCGGATAAGTACACCAACAACTGGAACCCTATGTGTAGCGTAATGTAAGCGAAAACACTATGGCATAAACCCATCACATTGTGTTTGGCCTACACAAATGCGTGCACTCGATTGTGTTTTCCTACAAGTAAGTTAACACAGGACACTTGTAGTGCCTACGATATTTGAACTTCCAAACTTCCAGCGCTACGAAATGATTTCACTACAGAACAAGTTACATAAACTATTCACCAAATGAACTAATATAGTTTTCGCATATTTTACACCACACACAATAAGAGCTCCAGTTGTTGGTGTACTTATCCTAGTTTCCAAAACATTCCTCTCGTTAGCAAAAGACGTACAACCAATTATATCACAAACAGAAGTTTTCACTTGAACTAACAGTCGCTCAGTCAGATGGACGCGTTTTTCCACATCTACGAACGAGGTCATCGTCACATGCAACAACTTTGCGTGCAGAGAAACTGTATTAATTTTTAGTTACCAGGAAACACTAAGCCCATGAGAAGAAAAAAAAGGTGTATTTGTTTGCAAATCACCAAGTCAAGTTACCCTACTGCAAATTGAACCAACTCTAGCCAATAAAAGTGAAATATGTGGATATTAAGATATTATAAATGCTTACATCTAGCTACTAACTCGGTGTTGAACCGAAGTCTGCTTCTCGAAGAAGATCCAATATGAGTTGTAGCTAGGCTGATGGATTAGTGGTTTGGTCCCTTCTGTCTTCGGATTAAGTTGTAGGATAACATCAGTTGTTCTCCAAAGAGCTCGGTGAATCGTAATGCGGCGATGAACTATTGTCGAAATTCGGTATTTCATAGATGGTAGTACTAAGTTACTATAGTTCTCTGATGTTGATGATTCGCTGGAGAGACAGAACGAGAGCATTTAACATTGTCTCACTTCTATCTTTATGTAGCTTTTTAGCCAAACACGGAAGAGATTTGAGAGCTAATCGATGTCACTCGTCTGAGAGATTTTGACGATGTGAGGGTGGTGATAATTTATTGCAAGTCGAAATGAGAGGACACTGTAACTTCATATTTTCATGTTTCTTCTCTTGAAACTTTTCTTTTCTTGATGTTCCGGGGATGTGGAAACTACCAAAGTGAGTACTATTCCCTATATTACAAGTAAAGGCGGGATTTAATCTGTGTTTCAAATGGTTAAATTTACATATCAATCATTTATTTAGACAATTCTCAAAAATATAAATTGTACGTTTTAAATAAATTATCTTTCCTTATATGTGTTGTATATTATACTATACCAAAGCGAATGGGCCAAGTTTATTCACCATATCGAAAAAAGGAATGATAAATGATATGTTGGTGGGCTTATGATCATCATATATTGGAACTATAATAAATAAGAATTGCTAATACCATCTCGTTTGTTCAAAGCATATTAGAGCAATAGTATATACGGAAATAAGATTCGCAAATGTAGACGTCGTAGCAGTGCACCAGCTCAAGTCAACGTTCTATTAGTTTACTTGCAATGTGCAACTACTAGACTATTCACTTGAATCAACATGATAATTCAAAAGATTTCGAAGTGAATTGCATAACTGTTAACAAAAGAATAAGGATCACTGTACAAATTTGGGAACGATCGTTAGCAGAGAAGTTAATAATTATGCTGATGACATTTAGCTGTGGGTTGAAAGTGTTGATTTTTGGAGAAGACCCAAAAACTCCTAAGTCATCATTGATTATTTTATAGCATGGGGATATTTTGCAGTTTAAATGAAGTAAATGCTTGTGCGCGACGACTTGAGGCAGTGGTATGATATTGGCTATTTATAGTAGGTGGAGATATGAGGATTTTGTGAGAATTTATATTTATATATGATCATTGTTCTGTGATAAAGCAGTTCTCGTTAATGAATGGATTCACTTGTACATTTGATAAGAGCAAATAAATCGGCAAGCTTTAGATACACCCTTGAGAAGAATGACCCATTCAGTCGATATCTTTGAGATAAACTGTATAAGGTGATATTTCCTTTTGGAAAGGTTCTATATTTATTTGATGCTACTTCATCACGCTTTTAATGAATTGCACTTTTGGCATTTAGTTAGAATATTACGTAACATAAATGATTATAACAAAATTCAAGATCTAATTTGTGTGCAAATTAATTTTAAAATTTAAGCTTTGTGTATTGATAACTATTAGCGATAAAGGTGGTTCATTTCTGATGTGACCAATACTTTCTGACTTTATTAAATATTTAACACCAACTACGGCTAACATTTGCAATAATATTTGAGATCTACTTACAGTTCGGAAGTTTCAACTAATACGTTCTGAGCTACAAATAATAGTCTCAATATCCAAAATGAACATGCACTGCCATAAGATACTGTCAGTTTACAATGGATATTTCTCACAATTCCAGTTCAATCAATTACTGAGAGTCATAAAAAATTAGTTTCAATTTCATATACATTCCTAAGCCTATTCCAACGATAGTATATCCTACCATATCTAAAATACGTAAGTAATTCATGCACAATGCATTTCACTCTTTTGCTATTACATACATGCATTAATATGTGCATACGTATAAATCCTTTTAGATTTAAATCCTCAGCATAACTCTCTATAAACAACACATACAATTATAGCTTTAGAAAAATGTTAAATTTTGTTATATTTTTAAATTAAAGTTCAACAATGCTTTCAATGAATGAATTAAATTAAAACGTTATATTAAATATTCATAAATATTTCAATCTGAAAAATTCAACAACAATCACTCATTCGCCTATCTAACAGTAACAAAGCACATTTTTGACATAGTATCAATAGTTGTACCTCAAAGTAAAATTTAAAAAAATATATAAAAAAACGCAGTTGTTCAGAACGTGCCTAAACAAACCCATGATTATGATACTACAAACACCATAACATCTCTAATGAACTCTAGTGGGTGCATGCTTGGCACATTTAACTTCTGTTAAATTTAAGCACAGTAGGTACACACGATACGTAGATTGGTTTTACTAATGTAGGGGTCGGCAAATGCCGTTAAAAGAGAGCTAGAATCCATTTACGAAAGGATCTGGTGAGCTACAAATGGTAGAGTGAAGGTTGTTTGGTAAATTCTACTAACTTGTTAAGCAACATAACGAACATATTCCATCTCGATCGATAGGTTACCGATCACTGTACTAAAGCATCTAAGCATCCACACCTTTAAAGTGACCAGATTATATGAAAATATAGTAATACCTCTGAATTGTCTTCCGGTTCGATTTGGAAATAATGGATTCCCGTGTTTACGCATTGGATTATACCTCCCTGAAATGATAACAGTTGTTAATTAATAAGCTTTCATTTTAATCATTTTCGCTAATACGGATATATATATTATATCCATTTTTGAGTTGAATAGATTGGTGAATAACATTGAACAATCAAACGTCATTGTTTAATAGATAGCTATATTTATACTTTTTGGAATTACTTGATTCCAATGCATAGAGCTGTCTTATATACATATGTTCATGTGTATCAAAAATGATTTGCTTGTTGCTGTTGTAATTACATATCTTAATTCAATTTGTTTGGTGCAAGTGCTGTGAGAAATACATTTTATTAATTGTGAACCGATTATGCAAGAATATATACTTTCAGTGCAACGTTCTAACTTCTGACCAGATAAATTAGGTCATGGAATGGTTAATTATTTAAGCTAATACCATGATAAAAAAGTATATAAGAAAGCAGAGATTCAAGTAAATTATATCTACGCTAAGCACCCAAAGCAATTGCACAAATTTCTTTAGAGATTGTAATTAAAAGTTTTGTTTCACTAATCAGATTAACGATGTACACGTTAGAGGTGTTTTATAAACTTTTAACTTTTAAATATCCGTTGAATATAATTTGATCCTTTCGGCATATTACAACTATTAAGGAACTCAACAATCAGACTTAAATATATTACAATGTTATGCACTTGAATGTATGGTATTGAAGAGTAAGGATAATTGCAAAATGTAAAAGCAATGATGATCATTTTAAAAATTCCATACGAAAAAACACACAAAATTGAAAACAAGCTGCTGACACTTAAGTTTAGCACTTCTGCATCCTAAGGTTTATTTTTCGTAAAATTGTAGTGTGTGTTTACCTCTTGTGGTAGTAATAAACTCCTAATAAAGGTGAATGAGTTAAACATACTGTCGCCTGTTGCATTTCCCGCTTGTGCCAATAAATATCTCTACTTATAATGGTGCAAAGTTGAAGTGAGTAACTGCTTTGTATTATGCTAAATTGTGGTTTTTGTATTATATTACTGGCACATGATTTAAATATGATAAATAATGATTCGTTATGCAGATTAAAGCGATTGTACAAACACAATGGAGTATTGTAAAATGGCATGTATCTCAGATGGATATGTACAGCAGGAATGTAAATAGCGTATTAACGAGCACCTTGTGTTTCAAACGCACAAGAGAGGACGCATACATCTCATTGGGACTTACGGCACTTCACAATGTTGGAGGGAGCAAGTTAGATAGAGGAAGCAGTCATTGCACAAGGACTGATCATTTATCATTATCATCGACGCACCCACTGTTTATGCAAAAAGGTTTACCAGCACAGGTTCTGGGGCCGAACTCGAGAACCTCGAAGGGGGTAAAAGGTTCCGCCTCACCACCCATCAATCCAAACTCACCTAAACGACAAAGAACACTTAGTGATGGCTGGATTAAAGCTCATCGTGACAGATCTAGATCACCTATTCAAGCAATATCACCAAGACCTACCGGCGAAAGCATCATGGGCATAGAATCTCTGGAAACAAGTTCTTCAAACAATCTACTAGGAATTCAGACAGGAAGCAAGAAAATCCATAATTTCCTACTTACTAAATTTGACACAAGATTTCGATCACGAAAACATGTTTTCATTCAGATTCAAAAGTACCTACCTCGTGCCATAGTTGAAGACATATTTTTTTCAAGGAACGGAATCATAATTAAATCTACAGACGCTCGATTCGCTACTACAATTCGCAATAAGGCTTCCTATGAAATCTTTGGCCCTCAAGCTAAAATTGAAACATTAACTTCTTCTAGGAAGCAGGCACCACCACCAAAACGTCAACCACTACTGTCAGTTGTTATTCGAGGAATACCACTTGATTACACAAACGAAGAAATTCAGGATGAACTCAGGTACGAGGGATATGAAATCACACGCTGTCTCCGCATCATAGGACAACAAGGGCCCACATACATGGTTAGAGTTCTTATAAACTGCAAATATACCATATATTATATGTTTTCAAACGGGGCGCACATATACAGGAAGCTACATCGAGTAGAACCATCCAAAACTCCAGCTCCATTGCCAATTCGATGCGAGAAATGTCAAAGTTATAACCAACATCACACACTTCAGTGCAACGCACCACCACAATGTTTATGCTGTACCGGCAATCATACTACCAGCAATTGCCCAAACCTACAAGGTCCACCTAAGTGTAACACCTGTTCTGACAAGCACCCTATTCCTACACATGCAAAGCCAAACCAGAACCGATACCCGATAAACCTGAGCTAATTGTACAGCCACCCAGACGTCACCAAATTACTCGCTACGAGATACAATTACCATAGAAGACCTTATTCGATTCACCACCATCGTACTACAAAACGTGCGTCCTTTTCTAAGAGACCATATCCTACTAGAAGTAACACAGGCAGCTAAAACACTCTTTCACGTACAATTTCAAGCAACATATTCAGGACCGCACGTTTATATCAACTTTCACCCTATAGAACAGTACTAAACATGGCCAACGGACTCATAGTAATGGTATATACCTTTTTATTTCTCAACATCTGCTCACTTTTAACCCATAAACTAATACTTGAACCGCTTTTGCGAGACGAACAAGTATGTGGGTTCGTTCTAAATGAAACTTATTTAACACCAAAGAATAGACCCAAACTAACAGAATACCAACTCATTCGCTATGACTGTCCTCGAGCTCCTGCTCCCACACGAGCACAAGGAGGCAGTGTTATTGGGTGTTACAAAAACTTGGCTATTAGAACTCATATTTTACCAAGACATATTACAAAAGACCTACCTGAACACAATGTAGTAACAATATATCTCAAATCGAAAACGGTAACACTCTGTAATATCTATATAAGGCCTGGCCATCCAATACCATATTCATTTCTACAATACATTGACGGAAACTTTAGACATTATATCATCATGTCTGACATCAACTTTCATAGTCGATCACTCCGAGAAAAACACCACTTTGTACAATATGTACAACAAAACATGGTTGCTCATCTTCTCGATTTGCCTTCTCCGTCACGCCCCATCAGCGGCACTTCTCCAGATGTAATATCTTCTTCCAGCTTAATCATAAACAACTTACGCGTACTTCCACCATTCGGCAGTGACCATGGTCCAATTTTACTGGATATTGATGCGCCTCATCAACAGCCAAAAAAGCAACAACCAATCAAATACTACGACTACAATAATGTAGACTGGGAGGCATACACCACAACTATCAACTCTGCTGCAGAATCAATTTATGATCCCACTACAGAAGAGGAGCTTGATTCGTTGACAGACAAATTAACGAACATAATTACAACAGCAGCCAAAAACCACATATCTATACGTGAACGTTTTCACAAGAAACCGCCAGTTCCACCTTAATACAGAAAGATAATCACAGCATCTCGTTCTGCCTTCCAAGACTATTTATGGACTCATAACCCAAACGCCTTAAGACTACATAGTCAATGGAGCCGCATGCTATATAACTATCTAAACGCTTATAAACGCCGACAATGGATCCGTACATGTAACAGACTATCGACAACCACGCACCAAACACAGTATTGGCAAAAAGTCAAACTATTAACTGGAAACTATAAGAAAACCACTTACCCCATAATTGTAAGCAACAAAACATTGCAAAGCGATGAAGATAAAGCCGATAACTTTGCTAATTATTTCCAATAAATCATCATGCCACCTAATCACATCACAGACAAACACATATACCGGAGAATAAAGGAAACAGTCAATCCAAATCATGAATACTTACGAGCCAACTGCAATCACATCTTAGAACCAAACAACATACTGACAGCTGCTATAACAACAGCAGACATTCATACTGCAATCGGTCAAAAACGCAACTCAGCACCAGGATTCGATTCAATCACATACAAATTAATCAAAGTTGCTCCACCCATAATAATCAATCTCTTAGCCTCAACATACAACTTTATATTACACACTGGATCCTATCCACCTGACTGGAAAATCTCCAAGGCTATTCACAAAACCCAACAAATCTCATCATGATACTTCATCCTACCGTCCAATTCAATTAACATTTTGTCTCAGTAAAAGTTTAAAAAAATCATTGTACATCTCTTACATATCCATCTCACTGAACACAATCTATTACCAACACATCAAGCAGGTTTTCTACCATCCGTCAGTTTATCAGACCAACTTCTACGACTAACCACTACCACCATTCATCA
This sequence comes from Lepisma saccharinum, assembly GCA_022664845.1. Taxonomy (NCBI): domain Eukaryota; kingdom Metazoa; phylum Arthropoda; class Insecta; order Zygentoma; family Lepismatidae; genus Lepisma; species Lepisma saccharinum. The sequence continues at coordinate 20,676 of JAGDQP010019133.1, forward strand.
TCATAATAATGCATATCCATCATGTCTTCTATTATTCGATCTGCAAAAAGCTTTTGATAAAGTGTGGCATTCCGGGCTCATCTATAAATTGCCAAATTTCCTGCTCCCACATAGTTAAATTCGACTAATTCATTCTTTTCTCTCCAAACGTATGACCTACATAACTATAAATTCCTCGACATCACATCCCATCTTTCTTAACACCGGCGTACCACAAGGTTCTCTTTTATCGCCGCTACTATATATCATGCATGTATCAGATATGCTTGCCCTACCTGACGTCATCAAATTATTTCAGTACGCCGATGACACTGCATTTCTAGTTTTAGGAAAATCCATTCAACATATAAACCGAACATTACAACCGGCAGTCACATCCTTCATTAGTTGGTGTAATACATGGAAATTATTAGTAAATGCTTCTAAGACTGAATTCATCATCATACAACATCGACCTTCAAGTGTACGGCGAAATCCAACCTTATTAAATAGTTTAGTCAATGGAAAACCAGTACAACCTAAAACACAAGTAACATATCTCGGAGTCATATTTGACACAAAACTTACATTTAAGGGACACCTCGAAAATGTTAAGGAAAAACTTCCCAAAGATTAAACTTAATGAAACAACTTGTTGGAACTTCCTGGGAACTTCACTCAGACATTGTAATCAAAACATATAAAGTATTTCTGAGGGCCATCAATAACGCATGGACAAACTGCCTGGATATCGGCCCCAGACTCTTTTTACGAACGCCTAAAGATCATTGAAAGGCACGTCCTACGATTAGCATTCCGAATACGACTTCCATCTCCTACAGCTGCACTTTACGACAAGATTACTTTCCCAACAATCCTCCAACATATTGAACACTTACACTGAAAGTACATCATCGCACGCATACACACTGGCAACCTACTACTCATGGATACACTACAGCTGGATGCTACGATGGACACACCAACCCAATATCTACAGACTCCACTCCAACATCTTCTCACCTTGTACTCAATATATTAGCCGACGATGATCCCATAAAACCTGATTTCGACATCTATCACCGCATGTCTACCCATCTGTGCACGAGTAATTCATTATTACTAACTTGGGCCTCATTTGTCCCCATCAGTCCTGAGTAGCCCCAGGACAGAATATGACCCTACATTCGTCTATCTAATACAATGTTTTGTGATTGTCTCGTGAATAATGCACTTCACCACATCTTTCATCTCACCGCATTAACATTATATAGAATTCTGGTACAGACTTATTTAACATTTTGTTACTCGCATACATATTATTAATATACTTTCTGCACAATCTTTCTAAATCATCTTATAACTTATGTAGTGAATACGTACGATTGCAATAAGAGTCACAATAACGAAATGAATGTTCCCAACAAACGATGAAGAAATGAAGAACAAATGAAGATGGAAAATGATGTTAAATAAAAGAATGAATAAAGATTTCCTATACCCTCATAGACCAACAAAAATCCTTTTCTCACCGATCCTATCCCCACTCTTAACCCGAAGAAAAGGGGTAACCCTTTGCCGGCTTGAACTCTAAAAAAAACAGCATGTTAAGGGTGACATTTATACTTATCCTCTATCTTTGCTTCCTGCCTTTGTCTTTAGTTAGACGTAGTAGAGGGCTTTTCTGTAGTTGCAGAAAGGAGCTGAGAAACGGATAAGGTTCTATACTGCTTGTCTGAGGTGTAGTCTCACTACAGGTTATACTTGGGACAATTTTGAATACATATTTTCTCATCTGCATTCGCTGTCGACGTCATCTTGAGTAAATTCCTTCTCACAATGTGAATATGTTTCTCTCAATTTGGAATAAATATTTTGTCATTTTTTTAGCTTTCATAACGATTTTTAGTGATTACTCTATCAAAACTTTTAAACAAATTTTCTAATTTTGACCAACTATTTTCTCATTTACGTAGCTCCGGAGCTATCTTTTGAGTCATTACGTTCTCAACATTTTGAGCATATGCTTCGTCACTTTCGAATATATTTCTTCTCATTTCTGAAAATAGTCCCAATTTTGTTGATTTTTGAGCCGAAATTTAAACTCATTTTCGAGTAGTTTTACCTCATGTGTGAGACTTTTTTTTCCATTAACCGAGAAATATTTTCTCATTTTTTGAGCACCATCACGTGTTCAAAATTGAGCAAAATTTATTCGGAGCCAGATTGAGCACAAAATATTCTCAAATTCTTTTTTTGTTTTTGTTTTTGAATAAACCTTTTTAACAGTGTAGGATGTATATTTATGGCAAACTTGATTTGCAGTTGTATTTCGCTTGTGAATTTAAGTGTGATGAAACAAGCTTTATTCAACTTTGAAATTAACTGTAATGTTCACTTGAGTTTCATTCAAGCTGGACGTAGAAAGGTGTGTTGATATGTGTCGCCACTGTACAGACGAAGTGATAATAATAAAGCGTTTCGCCGACAAATCATATTTCGTAAGTTACATAGGTAGTTCTGTAGTCCTTAGGTGGAGGCAGTACTTCTTGAACCAGAAATAATGCTGAAAAGCCACTACGTTCAAGTTACGAGTGTGGTCTAATGGCTAACGTATCGGAAAGATGATCCGGAAATCCCTTGATCGAATCCTGGCGTTGTTAAATTTATATAGTTTTTAAAAGAAAATACTATTTTCGTTTCATATGCACCTGGAAAATTAAAAATTTGTGATCATTGATTGGTTAGGTTAAGTAAGATTGGTTCGTTTTTTTCTTCAATTTACTTATTGCACACGCATGTGTTAGAACCTAATTTAACTTACGTAATTTCCGGAATGTGTTTTGGCGTCCAGATTCTGTGACCTATTCGCGCAGTATGAGTAAAAGTTTGGTTCGGCGGACGGGTGATTAAGAAAGCTGCTTGCTATTTTTTTTGTTTCACGTTTGTTGTTAAAACTTGATATGGTAAATTTGCATTAATGTTCTGAAAAGCAAATTAGTAAGCTTGATTTAAGCTTGTAGACTTACATTAGAAAGCTAGAAATAAGTTTTTAAATGCTTTCTATGCGTTCGGGGCACTATAGTTGTAGTTAGTTTGTTTTACCTTCTTTTAGCTATGACCATTCGCGGCAAGAAATTGTGTATTGGGATTGTTTTAACCTCTTGTTTCTAACTGTACTCTCTCTATAGAAATAACATTTTATTTCGTATATATGTTTAAAAGAGAATTGGTTGAAAACCCTGTTGTAACCCCATTTTGAGCTTCTGCATGACAGTAATAAGTTTGCTAGTTTTTAAGCTAACGGTCCAGGATTACCTGGCGTATGCAGAGCTTCCCAAGAATAACACTTGAAATACTTTACTATGCCATTCCTGAGAATTATTTAACTACAAATGGTGTTTAGTAACAATGTTAGATTGACAGCTATGACAAAAATATTGTGGCATGCCTATAAAGAATATTTCACAAATTCCCAACTATTTTTGTCGCAGAGGATAATTTTGCGCTCTAGAGTTAAATTTACGAACGTTCAAAAATATAAATATAATCCGACATTAAGTTCCAGTACATAATGATTACGTTACATACTGTAATTGAATTCACAAATATATCCCGAATTACAAACCGAAGAGAAGATTTATAAAATAAATATAATAATACAAACATGGCATGTGGTTTTAGTTCATACTCTTACGTTGAAAGCTAGTGATTGTTAAATGAAGAGTGCCTCCTGTTTAACAAGTTGGGTGAGTGATTACCGTTGTGAGATTATAACAAAATCCAATACTGTCACAGGTTCAAATCTCATAGTGTTTATTTTTCAATTGTAAGGTTTATTGATGATCTTCATTTTTATTGGCACTTCTCGTTTGATATCTAATTCATGTATGAAACTTCTACATTTACCAAAATTTAAAATATATTTCTAGAAGCCTTCTACTATTCTTAATAAGGAAAGGTAATCCGAAAACCGAATGATCTTTAAAGAACTCGACAATGTGAAATATAGTGAGCTCCACTAATTGCCCCTACTTCCTTGACAACATAAAACTAATAAAATTAAAAGATTAAGTTATCACACAAGCATATGAAAAATAGATTGGTTTACCAACGAGCAGCGGTTGAGGCTTCACACTCGATTTACCATCGCTGGTATTAAATAATGCTGGTAGCGATAATACAGAATGATTCATATACCGTAAAGCTTAACAATTTTAATTACTTAATACCTTATTCTTCAAGTAATTTTAAATTGCGTTGTCGAATTGGATCCAGGAGAATCGTTTTGCGGCCCCTGCATGAAACTATAATACGACTGTCTATCAGTATCGGTTATTGTTGAAAACTTGAAAAATAAAAGCCAAAGTAAGATTAATTTTTCAAACAATATGACTCTCATTATATTTCATACCTGGCGGTTCAAATCCAGTTGAGCTCAGTTCGGAAGACAAAAACTTTGAACTTCCTAAATCAGTATTTCGGTTTGGATTCCGAAATCGAAGATGGCGCAGCGTAATCCTGCAAAGATTTTTTCCAAATGTAGACGTTTTGGTCTATCGTCATCTTTGATTTTAGAATTCCGATTTTTTTACGTAAAATATATTAAGACGATTGTTTATATTTAGAATGAAATACATATTACATATTTAGGGTGTTATAGAGCGAATAGGGGATGAGGTGTCCTACAGGAACTTGTGTTTTCGATATATATATATATATATATATATATATATATATATATATATATATAAAGCTAATGGTCTCATTTCCTGTCCACTTGCGTTGTGACAAGGGTTGGTGTCTAATCACCAAACACAATATAAAATAATAAAAGCATATTTCAAAGACACCAATCGAACTGGATTTTGAATAAGCCACCAACCCTTGTCTGCTGATTGCAAGAGCTGCTGAATAGCTGCTTGCAGCATAGACTTATCACGTGATAAGATGATATCTAATAGAAATTGAACATGCGCTACATTACTAGTAGCTGCTAATTACTCGCAGCTGGCGTTAAGCAGCCGCTATTTTATCTGTGCACACAGTGCAGCATCTACACGGCTACTACATCTCCACAGCAAGCAGCACCTAGTAAACCAGCCGAATGTGTCATGTGCCTTTATATTTATACTATTGTCCCTTTTTTCTCTTATGGATCTTCTACCAGTAAGCCCGGCACTGTAACCAAACACTGACACCCAGCGCCAGAAAGATTCCGACAACAAATTTTCTTCAATGTTGCAAAGCAGATAGAAAATCATTGAACCCCCCCTTTAAAGCTTATGTACTTTGGTGGCCCCTGAGTGAGAAAGGAATGAAGAGAAAATAAAGGATGACACGAATATTTAGTGAAGAAGTAGCAACGTTTCGGTCGAAAACTATTTAGAACTCCAGGAGGTACTATTCAGATGTTTTAGTTTTACAAATAAACGGGCGTTGGCCAAAGGTTATTTTACGAAACAGGAATACCGTTCGTTTACTGTTATTTCGAAAAGCTTTCGGAATTTCGGACTTAATGAAATAAAATTTGACGGCTGGTAATTATAGTTGGTTTGCAGTTGAATTGAAGTTCGACTTATGGTATCAATCTACTTATAATAAAGTGAATCTGATTTTTAGAATGCAAGATAAATAAAACATATAATTAAATAACTGAATATTTTATTCGATACCATCAACATAATTACGAGGACTTGTTATTGGAATCCCAAAAGTGATTCCATACAAAAAAATGTTAGTATGTTCAAAATTTGATATTAAATACCTTATACACGCAGATTGTCCTATCATCAGGTTACCCTGTGAAAAATACTATTAAAGTTGAGAATAAATTTCTTATGTGTGCGCCGCAAAAGGGGTGGTGTAAGAAATCTGGGATTCGGAGCAAGTGAACTTCATTAATGTCCGTTCGCTAACGCGATCTGGAGCTCATTTTGCTACTGTTGGTCATATTTTCTGTTATTGCGTGCCCCGCGGGAAAACTGTGTGCCCGGGGCAACTACCTTACGAAGATATGTGTGGAGTATGATCAATACAGATTCTAAAGTGCACCCTTGAACTTACAATTTTTAAGCCGATAAATGATAAAAAAAAAACGTGCAAAACTCAACTTACGCTCTCCCAATTTTGACAATACACGACCGAACTGTAAATCCTTGCGGAATCCCTGCAAGACATATATCTTTGCTCAATCGACGTACCCAATACATGATAATGTTTAATACGTTATTGATAGTAATACATATTGGCCATAACAGTCAAGCACACGAATAACAGTCCCGAGACAGCATAACTATTACGCCACTGAAAACAATCGACGTGATCCATTAACTAATCTTACGAGGAGATTTTCCACTCGAGGTGACGGACAGAGAGGGCTTTCGACAGTTGGATCCCGAGGCGGGAGCAGTGCTATCCTTCTTCCTACTCCGTAAATGCACCGAGAAACAACGTGTTTAGAAATTTCGGATAAACGCAAATAGAGGTTGGAAATAAGATCACTATTTTTTTTTTGTTTCCAAAATTGCATTTACTCATGTTCAATTAAATGAGAGTGTTGAAATTTCATTTCTAAGAAAATTATTTATCGCTATGAACTTTCTTCTTAATTAAAAACAACTATTTTTACGGTGTGACACCAAGGTAGTTCTAAGCTATGGTAACTAGTTTTGTTATTGTTAGAAATGTCTTTATTATATTTTAGTATATTTTAAAATGATGTATTTTGCAATACTTTTGTTATAAGTTTAGTTTTATCGCTGTTTATTTTGTAATTGAATAGAGTTCTAAAAGCAAAAAAAAAATATATGATTTAACAAATCCGACAAAGAATAAAAATACACTCAAGCAATTATATATAGTTAAAACAATTTGTTAACCAAAATGCTTACCGATATATCATCATATTTTAAATACAATTATCACTGTTCATGTAGTGTAGCCAATCATTAACAGCTGGCAGAAAATATTTAGTAGTAATGTTGTTAAAGTAATCGTAGTTTATATGTAGTTTATGTGTTTAGTGACAAAGGGCAACATTTATTCAGCTGTACTTTAAGTGGTAAGCATTGGAATTGGAATTAAAATCAAAATTTCAACACCTTGAATCGCGTATTCAAGTCTCTGTAGAATTTGCTTCAAAAGTCTATTTCAATAGGTTTTCTTCAGATATACCCGCCAAACTTCAGTCTTGAATGTAAAATATTAAACAAAATATCGCAATGCAAGTGAAAAATATTTTGCCAAAGATTTACGATTTTCAGTTAATGTGGTTATCTGAATTAAATGTTTATCTTCTTTCTAATGGCGAAGAACAATAGTGCGCGAATAAAAATATAATCCTGCCAGTTGTTTTTAGTATTGCCTTTCGTTGGAAATTAAACGCCATCTTCCTTCGTTTTCCAAAAATTATGGTTTCTGAATTAATGTGTTTCACATGTAAAGCGACAGTACATTAATAATTGTTATTTTAATTTTCCGCACGATTACTTTACAAACAATTGGAATTAATTATTAAGATTTAGAGACACCATGGAGTTTGCGAATATTTTTGCCAGATGTTATTTAATTACATGTTAACCTTTTTTCTACTTGGTCTTGCTTTAAAGAAATGTGTTTTGGTACAGCAAGAATCAATTAAACTAAAGATACTACGATACAGCTTTAAGATATTAAACTGATGAATATATCAGTAATAAGTAATATTCATTATAGCAGATATTAAATTGTTAATAAATATAAAGAGACTAAACATCAAATCTCAATAAGTTAATAAGTTGATGATACTAAACGATCTGCATAGTGGAACATGTGAGGATTAAATATCTGGTATAGTAAAAAGTAATCCATTATTTTTACAATACATGGCTTCAGTGATCTGTATCTCGCCTAGTATAAATCCGATCAGGTTCTACGAGATGGCGTTCAAACGATGAGATTCCGTACTACAAACACTGTTCAGATGTGATGAGTCGACTCAGTGTTGTGTGAGCACGCGTCAAAATGGACACTAGCAAAGAGAAAATACCCTATATTTTACAGTTTTTCTTCGATCAAGGAGAAAACGCAAGCCAGGCGGCTGCAAATGTGAATAGTGTTTATGGTCCTGATACTGTAACAGCCAATCACGCACAATTCTGGTTTCGTCGATTCCGTGCCGGTAATTTTGACGTCAAAGATGTACCACGCACTGGAAGGCCAAGTGTCGAAAATGTCGATAAAATGATGGACATTGTCACTTCCGACCGTCATGTAAGCACTGTCTCGATTGTCCAAGAGCTAAACATTGCACAAAAAACCGCATGAAACCATTTCCATTAGGATGGATACACAAAGGAGCTTGATGTATGGGTGCCACACGAGTTAACGCAAAAAAAACTCTTGGACCGAATTTCCATCTGGGAATCGCTGCTGAATCACAACAAAAGCGACCCATTTCTGAAGCGGTTAGTGAATGGTGATGAAAAGTGGATCACTTACGACAACGTCACGCAAAAACGGTCGTGGTCGAAGCGCGGTGCGCCGTCGCAAACGGTGCCCAAGCCAGGATGGACGGCCAGGAAGGTTTTGCTGTGTGTTTGGTGGGATTGGCAGGGATCTACTATGAGTGCTCCCCTACGGCCAAACCCTTAACTCGGAACTATACTGTCAACAATTGGACCATCTGAAGGCAGCAATCGCCCAGAAGCGGCCAGCTTTGGCCAATAGTAGAGGCATTGTGATCCACCAGGACAACGCCAGGCCACACACATCGATAGTGACTCGCCAGAATCTCCGGGAGCTTGGTTAGGAGGTTCTTATGCATCCACGTTATAGTCCGGACCTGGCACCGAGTGATTACGATCTGTTCCTGTCCATGGCTTACACGTTTGCTGGTGCAAAATTCGCGTCAAGAGAGGATTGTGAAAATCGACTGTCTTTATTTTTTGCCAATAGGGACAAGGGCTTCTATGAGAGAGGCATGATGATATTACCTTCCAAATGGCAACACGTTATCGAACAAAACGGCGCATATGTGACCTAAATCGGATCATTCTAACTATTGTAAGTCAAGCCTTCAGTGTGATGCAAAAATAATGGATTACTTTTTACTACTCCAGATATAAGAAAGTACTGCTATAAAAATAAACGGATTTTAAATGGATTTCAAAAGGAACAACACAATAGAAGATGTGATTGGATTTATTGCTTGCTACATAATTTTTGTCTTTGTTTGTGCTTCAACTGTAAGAAGAAAAGGATGAAACAGAGCTTTTCAATGTTACAAGATTAACGGAGAGTAAAAATGAGTCTGCTGATAATTCTCAGTAACTGACTAGCAGGTTAGGTTATGATAATTTGTAATGTCAGAAGATACAGATTGCGGCATGATCTTGAAGAAATACTGCACTTTTTTGAAAGGTTGAACACTTCGTTGTGTGTCGTATGTAGTGTTTATAAAAAAATGAAGAAAATGATCGGAGGAAAAAAGAGGAAAAAAAAAATGTTTTTTTTTTATTTTCCGTGCTGCTTTCTAAAATAACGTTTTTTTCGTGTAGCTAACATTATTTGAGCATTTATAAATAGTTATTTGTGTTGTTTTTGTTTCAAATATATGTTTATTATAATAAAATCTGTGTTTGAAGTCCTAGAAGCAAACCTGTGTTCCATAAATAAAAACTCAATTGATTTCGGCTTTCAGTCAATGCCGTATTGCTTCCAGCTTTGCATTACGATGGAATAATTTAATGCACCTGAAAACTTATGTTTATTTCGCCATCTTAATTACTTTGCTAACAGTAAAGTTTTAAATTATTTATTTTACCAAAAGCCAAAAATACTTATGTTTTATGAAAGTTAATAGTGCATTATAAATACAATAAACTCGTTCGAACTCTGAACAGTTTCGGAGTGAATCACGTAGTTTGTGAAAGCTACTAATAACCTATTTTGTAAATTAATACTTTATAGCCCAAGGAATTTATTAATGATATTTAAACGCAATGCGTTCAGAAGATCGGTGGAACTTTTTCTACAAACGAAAACATATAAGAATGTCACATTAAATGGCTTTTAAAGGGCTGGATGTTATAGAAACACGACTCATGGTTAAGTAGCTTATGCTACTGTGCATTTACACGCTGTTCAAAATTAGAATGTATTATTATGAGTAAGTCTGAAGATATATGCCATACATTACTCTATTGCTCATTATATAATTGATAATTGTTCGAAACATGTCTATTCAATTTAGAGTATTGTGATCAACGAATATGATTTCTGTATAAAACTACATTTCATTTATTGTATTCTGTCATTCCATTGATTGACTTAGTATTCCAGAAAATGAAATATATTCCTACCACTTTGCTATTGTAAAACAAATTATTATCACTTCACTATTATTGTGCAATGAAATGTCAACCGGATCTTCGTTATATACTCAACAGTATTTACAGGAGCTCTTATAACCAGAATTCAGAGCAGAGTTGCAAAAAGGATAATGGGTAAGTCCGACTAATCTTTGTTAAGAATTTACGAATCGTTAAGAAGTTGTAAGAGCCTCGAAATACATTAGATGTACTTAATTATTAACTGAATTTGGTGAAAAAACACAAAATATATGTTAAGTAATGAATAATTGTGATGAAAAAGCAAAAGAACATCGTCAATAAAACCGCGGTATTTTTGCCTCCTGGAAAAAAAACGATTGTTCCTGTTTTTTCACCAAAATTTCAGTTTTTTTTCCTGCCATTTAAAAACACTAGTGGTATCGGTGTTTGATGCCCACAAGTAATATACACTGTAGCATAGTTTGAGTTTGCATTCCATCATTGTACCTGTGAGTAGAGATCAATCAGGAAGGGTAGCAATCACAAGTAATAGTTCTTAATGACATTTATTTCCAAAGTGAAAACGGGTTTAGTTAGATATTGTTTTACACCATAAATAGTCTGAATGAATCAAATGAATGGATAATTTTAGAAGTGGCATCATAAATTTAATTATGTCGAAATTTAGAATTGCCTATAATGTAATTAGAATTAGGGCTAATTTACCTTTTGAAACATGATCAAAATTTGGAATATATTTAATTTCAGCGTTTCTAAAATTAGTGATTATATATTTAAATATGTCGTGCTGTAGGCTTGAGATTCCAAAGGATATCATTAAGTTATCTTTACTTAAATTTTAGCTACAATACATCTCGTTTAGATTGAACTCTGGTTGGTAATATGATATTCCATATGTTTATTTACACTAAGAAGAAAATAATACATCATACGCCTCATGTTATTAATATGAAACCCGGTGGAAATTGCATTATTGGCATGACCATATTTAATATATGTGCTGAAAAGTATTGCGCACACACTAAGCTGGATTATAGAACTATTATGCTGTTGAACTTGTCATCAAAGCACCAACGAACTGGGAGATATTTTAATTTAATTCTACTATTGAAAAATATTAATACCCAAGATGTTTAATAATAGCTGTTCTGTAAGTCTTATAATAATAAAGAAAAGTCCTCTGCTGAAATGTCTATCATCTCTGTAGAACGTTATACCCTACCCGACTAATTTGATACCTAAATCGCTTGGTGTTTGCATGTAATTGACAGGACAATAACAAATAGTTACGTATCGTACCTCCAATGTAATATCAATACCATGCATCGAATGCATGGACTTTGACGCTTCTACAACATTATAGTACAAATATGGACAATACACACCACTGAGATGTCTTCATATTAAAGTGTTCGAATGCGATTCATAGGGTAACGCAATACTCATTACAAAGCACTTTTCAGTTTCAGAATTTCAACTAACCGATTTTGGTACATTTTTTTTCTTTATCACTTGAAGTTAATTCGTATGATTCGAATGAAGGTGATGATGTACGTCCTAGCAACGATGATTTTGTGATGTTGGAATATGAAAGATGAGGAAGAGCTATACAATGTCAAATTGCGAATATCATTTCCATGATAATGCTTGATATTATAAAAATGTAGCTAATAATGCGGATTATCGAGTAATAGCTAAATACGTAACGTTAGTAAGGCTCCGGTATCCGTGCAAGTCTGGTAGCATTGCCCATGAAATAAAAAAGATAAAGGATATTTTTCATTAACCGATTCCTGAAAATATTCTTTATTTTCCGAACGTGAATATTGTAGCCATTCGCATAAATATGGTTACAAATCTTTCTATTCCACGCATACTGTTGAAGTGGAGATTTATACTACATTTTTGTCAGTTTAGCAGTTCTTCCGGTTACATTGCATTGTATATTTGTCAATATGGAACGTCACAAAAATTGATTTATCTTTATTGTAAGTGGTTTGTGGTCTCTACAAAATGACTTATATTGGTTGTTTTAGAAATAGTTGACTTAAGCGGCGGAATATGTTGGTACACTCATATAAAAACACGATTCAAGTTATACAAATCTTCCATAAAACTCTGAGTTCTTCGGGAGAATCCGAACTCCGCGGACCTACTCCCTAAATATGTCCTTGGTAAACATGTTACTTAGGTCCCTTACTTTAAAATTAATATAATAAAATCATTATACACGAAATTTATTTGTTAAACAATTGTTATAATATGTATGCGGGGAGAAAATGCACTAAAATGTGTTGGTGTTTTTTTTTCCTTTTTGTGTTGTTTGCTGATATCATTTGAAGAACAGAAAGACAATTTTGCTTTAGAACACAAGACAAGATGTCAATTGTCTTCTTCTTTTCCTCTCAGATGATCGCTCTGTAGGACCTGATAACATAAATTCAATCTTCCTCCGTCACGCTGCTGATTCTCTCTCTTACCCACTTATAAGATATAACCAGATATAGGTTGAACAGTATTCGAGGAAACTCCTTTGATATAAGACATCAAGCCTTTCGACGTGACGTCAAAAATCTAATTTAGCTAATTTATATTTTCTCCACTAATTGTATAAAATTGTTTGTGTGCTTACAATAACGACCCATGTCTCATCCTTGCACAGTTGGAGGTAATTAATGAGATCAAACAATACAACCAATGAAGTAATAGCATTTAAATTCTCAATATTCACTAAAGTTGTAGCACGAAACAATTTAAAATTATATCATACCAGCTATAACTATCTTGTAAAATTCAAATACAATTGTTAGACTCGTTCAAAATTATGTATCTTACCCAGTAGTAGCCATATACATAATTATATATCTATATATCAGTATTTTGTGTCTTTTTTAGTATATGGAAATAAGAAATTTATTTTTCGGAAATTTAGTGAACATTTTAAAATCTCTGTTCCTTGCGTTAACTAAAATTTGTTTTTTCTCCCAGTTTCGTGACAGGCTAAACTTTTTTTTGAAATGCGTGTCAGTTGGAATCGTCGAAATGCTATAGATTTTATTATACGGAATATGCTCTATATTTTGTCTAATCTTAATACTATATAAAAAAACTACTGTTATAACCAATACATACTTTGGAAATTACAGGAAAACATTGAGATATTCATTTTTTTTAATTTGGGATTTCACTCGTAATAATTATACTGAATGACAGATAACAGATCGAAACGTTTACATACAAAAGCGAAAACAATCAAATTTGTAACTGTCTTAGTGATAAATAATTATCTAATTAACACTGTGATATATCACCTAAAATATGTTTCGTTAAAAGACATTTGGGAATCATAACTTTAGACTCATTGGTGTCTTTTTCAGACAATAATTGTTTGTTAATCTCCCTCATATGAAAGCATTAATTCTGTTTGAAAATGTGAAGATGCATAAGCAAAAACGTTCCTAACATAGCACTTCGTTTACCTTCTTTCACCAGGGTTATGCATAGATTCTGTTTTATAATATGAGAGTGCAGAGGAAAGCCAATCAAAGACAAATTTTCAAAGATGTGAGGTAACACATATGAAGATTAGGGAGAAAATAATGGTAACCAAAGCATAGCATAAGTTGCGATATTGCGTTCGGAATATTCAATTCCACAATCCAATTCAATTCAGTTATTCAATGCAGGCTTATGCCTATGTTTATAAGGAAATGAACACTATGAGGTCATTTATAGTTTTTTACTTGTGCATTTTCCACAGTAAGTGGACATGATTGTCACCATTCTATTTATGTGATTAAGTTTTTGTTTACATTTGAGTGTTACCAATGTTTCCCCAAAACACTTCACATTTTAAGATGCGAGAACTTGAATACGCATTTATGTATTCATTTTCGGACTACACCAATGTGTTTAAATCTAAGAATAAATTAAAATTCAAGCGTTTAGACGTTAAAATGTGCGTTTTATCTCAGCTTTCAAAAACTGACTTTAAATTTGCTTCTCCTCTACTCCTTAAATGAACAATTAAATTGCGAAGTAAGCAAATAATTTATATTATCAATTTATTTAAATGCCGGTAAATATATGTTTGAAATTCTGGAATAAAGGCATGTTATTAAGGAAGGTAATTTAAGTTTCAAAAACTACATACATACGGAAAGGAATTACTAATATGCAACAAAACAAACGATTTACACCTAATTTACAGATTTGTAAACATATATTCGTACCTGGATATGATTTTCTTGCTGGTACATATGTTTTATTTTTCTTTCTTGAACCAAGTCCTGAAATAATAATGAAATATATAAAGATTATATATATATATATATATATATATATATATATATATATATATG